>OMOT01077123.1:0-11592 GCA_900312575.1 Acanthochaenus luetkenii | reverse complement strand
GTGTAAGATGACCAATCCAATACTGGTCTGGATAATGAATGGGAGGAGAGTGGATCTCGAGTACGGCACTGTGGCTGATTAATGTATTATCAATAAGAGGGAGACTGATGCTGGAAACAAGACAAGATGTTGGGAAGCTTCTCTCTCTCTCTCTGTCTGTCTCTCTCTCTCTCTCTCTCTCTCTCTCTCTCTCTCACACACACACACACACACACTCATATTTCCCTCAAATGGCACTGCACACAACGTAGCACTGCAGTGAGTAGACACTAATTTCAGTTTATTCTGCGCTTACAGTTAAAGGCCAGATCCACTAAGATCCCAAATAAACGGTACTAATTAACGTGTGCATTCTAAAAATGTGCGTGTTTGGTTGATTGGCGTGTTGCAGGTGATTTACTGAGCATGATTGTGTAAATGACAACAGGTGGTGGAGACAGCAGTATTTAAATGAGGGTTCTGTGTGTTTAATGGTTTGTACCATGGAGAGTTTGGACGGGAAACAGAACCGCAAGTGCAAAATGAAATCTGAGCCTAGAATTAGAATTAGAAGGTTAGAACAGGTTACAATAAATGTTAGAGCTGCAATAGATTGTTCTGTGACTGCAGAAATGTGTTTTTCAGAATGATTTTGCTGGGCTTCTCACAGACTGAATATTTTGTTGGGTAATAATATGTTTAGAATTTTGAAAGTGATTTCATTCATCTTGCATATTCATGGAGGCAAAAGTACTAACCTGATAAGGTGAGTTATTTAGCACATTTGAAAGACGCAGTCCTCAGTGCTGCTAGTAGATCAGTTTGAACATTTATTTGAGCGTGCCATGTTTTTACACACGCAAGCCTTCCGGCCCCGAGAGTAAGTAGTTACAGCAGATATCCGTTTGTCTTTCTCTGTCAGTCAGTGTGGAAATGAATATTGCTTTGCTCAGCTTTCATGGTGGAAACCACAAGGGAAATCAAAGCCAAAAAATATTTCATTCACGAATTCATTTGATCCATATCTCTCTGCGCCTGAGTAGTTCACATATCTGCTTAATGCGGTTTCATGCAGACGAGCGTCTACAGACAGAGTCTTTCAGAGCCTCCGAGAGAAAAGAGAGAATATTAGCATGGAAGTATATCACACACTGGAAGGAAGTGTGCTAAAACAAATGGTGGGAATGTTTACCAAAAATATTACACTTGGATACATTCTCTCTCTCTCTCTCTCTCTCTCTCTGACATACTTTATAACCCAGCACACTAATGAATCGCTCCCAGACTGATGCCTGGAACAGAAAGAAATGCCAGGCAGCACATAGCTGGTTCATGCTCTAGCTAATCCACCTTTATCTAGTAGAAGTACCTTTTTAGTTTTTTTTGGCAACATTTTAGGCATTGGGGCTGATAACGCCACTGGACACGGGAATTGTCGCAAATCGCTCAAATAATAGCTTGCCTCCTGTGCATGTAAGCAGTGGTAGCATTGTGCAATGCATTGTGCAGCTGCTAGCATAGACAACAATGTCAGCAACACCTGTAATTCATTATCCATGTTCAATTAATCGCGTAGTCGAGGCTGATGGTTGTCATTTGTTTTCTTCCGGAAAAGGGTCACGTGATGAATCAGGGAAGGACACGTTGTGACTGATGAGACCCAATCAGGAAGCGAACGTGGGTGTCTGAGTTATGGTTTTTAAGAGTCTCTGTTTCCACCCATCCGCACTACAATGCATCTCCGGAGCTTTCAAACTAAAATGGGGTCATCAGCGTTTTCAAATGTGTATTTCAGGGGTTCAAAAACACCGGAGTAGTGCGGACGCTCGGCGTAAAACGTTTAAAAAGTGTATCGGTGTGGACGCGGCCTCAGATGGAGGCATCAGCTGCACCATCTGCAGAGCCCATTAAGGCTGTATTTGTTTACAGGCTGAGGAAGGCAGAGCAGCGGGAAGGAAATAAGTACAAAATGAGAGGAAGGCTGGATGGGCCGGCTGTGATCAGCATTATGAGAGACAGAGAGACGGAGAGGGAGAGAGAGGCAGCGAGAGAGAGAGGGAGATGGAAGCTAATGCTGTTTAAATTGCAGGGAAAGAAAGAAGTATGTTTGAAATTGAGAGTGGGGCTGGATTGTCTCGCTATAATCAGTATTCAGAGCCGATGAACCGACAGAGGGAGAGAGAGAATGAGTCAAACAGAGGGAGACGGAGATAGAGAGATCGAGGCACAAAAGAGGGAGAGAGACAGACGGAGAGAGAGAGACACGGATGAAGGTATTATGGTTGCAGGGTTGGAAATAAGTTTGAAAAGGACATTAGGGCTGTATGGGCTGGAGGTGATCAGCATTCAGGGGTTGTTGAAGCAGAGAGAGAGAGAAAGAGGGTGAGAGGAAGAGAGAAAGAGGGAGAGAGGAAGAGAGAAAGAGGGAGAGAGGAAACCATGTTGATGCCAGCAGGATGCAGATAAACGTACTTTTGTCCATAATGGCGGAAGATGAAGTCATTCACGACAAACTGCAGGGTCACTGTGCGCGTGGGAAAGACCGCTGAACAGCTCATGTGCTCTTTTGTCGGTAAATGAAACCCGGAAGTCAGACAATAAACAAACACAGACGTCCTGCAGCTTAACGAGTTGGAGAACAGAACACGTGGAATAAATGTCATCGTCCGACCGGAAGGTTCATGGGAACTTTCCACGTTGGAGATTCATTTTTCTGAAATAACCCATAGCACGTTCGTATTGTCACTGTCACCGGTAATGACCCGTATTCTGACCAGTCATTTTAATATGAATAGTTTACTAAACAGAATGTGTATCTGATGCTGAAAAAGTTGCAGCAAATAATTGTGTAAGATAGGAACTACTTCACACACACACACACACACACACACACACACACACACACACTCGAGTAATGTTGGTGGCTTTAATGACATGCACCACCTGAAGATGCTTAAAGTATGATATACTGTCATTTATATGGAATGAATATTGGAGAAGGAAAATCTAGGAGATGCATTTGGAGGCACAACTGTTTGGCTCCAAACACTTGGACTACTCTGCACAAATGGTTTGGAGAAAGAGTTTTCAAAGACAATAGTGCATGATGGAATTTTCATTTTGGAGTGAAGTATTCCTTTAAACTCTTTCATCTTTATCACAGTACTTCTCTAGCACTTATTTTCTTGATAGTCTGAAGACATTTATTTACATGTATTTACTCTAATTAATCCGTCACAGATAGTGGTGACATCACCTGCAAGACACGAAACTAGTGAGTCATTAAAATATTACAAACGTTTTCATCTATTTTCCCAGGTCTGTTAGCGTTACTGTAGAATTCTCCTTGGCTTTTGGTTCTCCGCTGGTTTAGCTCCATCTAACTCAATCTGATCAGCTCTGATAAAACACTAGAAGATATAGTAGTGTGCTCTTGAAAGGAAAGTTGGCTGAGATTCAGATAAATGAGGATCATATAGGATTCTGTACGCTGGAGGCTTCAGTTCTGTGTCGTGCACTGTAGGCTGGATTACTGCACATTCATCATCCCTGTGCATTTTGTGTCAGCGTGCAAACACACACACATAACTGACATAGTCACGCACACACGCACACACACACACACACACACATATAACTGACATAGTCACACGCACACACACACACACATATATAACTGACATAGTCACGCACACACACACACACACACATAACTGACATAGTCACACACAACTCTTTGTTGGCTCAGTAGAAGGTCAGTCAGCCAACAGTCTGGTGTTATTAATGAGTAGACATCTCCTATGTAGAACATCACAGGACGAGGAGAAATCACAGCTGAGAAATATTAGAAGAACATCTGTAGTTTCTATTTCTTCAGATGCTGCACAGACCACTGAACTAACATCCTGAATGTCCTGAATAAGTTTAGATCACCTCTTACTTACTTTTATCTTTTGTCCACTGGCGTCCTGGTGCAGATTAATTTCTACCATTTAAGTGATACAAATCTGAATTTTGCTTGATGACGATGAGTTTCACATCATTTCAATCTATAAATTGTCGTCCATAAACCACACACGCTTTTAATCCTTGAATTCCACTAAAGAACACTTTGTAATTTGTTCATTCAAGTTCTTGATTTTGGTGCCTGAGGACGGTACGTTTGTAAATCCTGATCTCATAGCACATCCTTTAAAGAAATCCTTCAAATAATTGCAAAATGGGTCCCAGGTCACTGTGTGATGGATAGACACACCTGGGGTGGGGTTGTAGCTGGGCCACGTTACCAGAATAGAACATTAGAGTTCAGCCTCGGGGGAATTAGGAGATTGGAGGGTAAGAGTCAGCTGCACAGAGAACTTGAGCCACTCATTAAAGACGTGTGTGAGGCAGGGAGCTGAGCGAGAGGAAGGGAGGGAAAGAAACACCTCCCATCGTTCCTCAGACAAGGCGGACGTTGACTCGCTGCCGGCTGCAGCACTGACTGACTGTCTGGGGTCTGCAGGGTTGAACCCCAGATCAGAACTAGGGGACAAATAGGGGAACAAAATGCTGAATCTGGATTTCAAAATAGAAATCAGACATGTATGCTGATTCATTTATATTTGTATTGTTTGGAAAATAAGAGGAGACATTAGATGCAAGAGTACGAGTGAAAACAAGACTTTGTAGGTGCTGCTCCTTTGAGAAATACTGCACAGGAAAAACATGAAAATAAATGTTGAGGTGCGAAAATGTAAAGTGACACAGAGAGAAGTATTCTGCTCTGATATGATTATGTTTGTCACATTTTAAGAGGAAGTGCATTTCTGTCTCAATCTCACCTGTAGAGCAGTGACCACATATTCCTTCCTCTTTTGGTAGCCAGGACCTCTTGTGTCGGGCTGGTCACTAACTCTGGATCTCGTGACCATCTGTCTCTGCTTTGGATCTCTTACAGTACACTACAGATTGAACTTGTACCTGGTGTCCTGAGATCTGGGCTTCTTTTGGAAGATCATTATTTTAGATTGTTTGTAGTTTACTGTCAGGGCCCAGTTGTGACAGTACTACTGCAGCAGGTCCAGATCCTGCTGTAGTCCTTGTTATGTGGGTGACAGCAGCATCAAGTCATCAGCATAGAGCAGGAATTTAACTTCCTTATTATTTAGGGTCAGGCCAGGGGAAGCAGATATTAAATATAGTTGGTGACAAGCCGTTTCCCTGAAACACTCCTTTCCCTTGAGTGCAGAAATCTCTACTTTTGATTTATTACACATTTATTACTGACATACATTGACTTTATTATGTCATAGACTTTACACCCTATGCCATCATTTTATGATATAATCAATGTTTTGCCAAATGGAATCAAAAGCCTTTTTATAATCAATAAAACATGCATTCATGTTCCCCTTGAAGTGAAGTGTGAGGAGAGGAGGAGGAGGAAGAGGAAGAGGAGGACAGACTGGTCTGCCTGTGAAGTGTCTGAGGAGAGGAGGAAGAGGAGGACAGACTGGTCTGCCTGTGAAGTGTCTGAGGAGGAGGGTGGGGTGGAGGATGAGAGGGGGAGAAGGAAAGACAGGTAATTGTGTCTCTGGGTGTCGGGGTGAATCTGTCTGTGAGCAGAAAACGTTCCTTTCCACTGTCGAGTCTCAGCAGGCGGCAGGAAACAGAAAGTATTGACCCGAGGTGGTCTGATTCCTCCACCAGCTCTTTTCTTAAAACAATACCATCTCTCCCAAGCCAAGCAAAGACAATCCAATAACATCCTCTTCTATTCTTCTCTCTCTCTCTCTCTCTCTATCTATCGTTTCTCATCTTTCATTCTCTCCCTCTCTCATTTTGGGAGATCTTACTAACTCAATTCACGTACTGATATCATACCAGCGACCTCCATTCATCCTCCTCAGCACAATAGATGTGAATGCAGCCGTATCAGTCTGTCTGTTCACTAGGGGGTATTGGATTAAAATTGATGCCTAATAATGATTTTAAGGCATCAATAGCTATTAAAGGGTATCAAAAAGATTTAATAAATGTTGGGTTATGGTGTAAAATCATATGAGGTAAAATCAATAGCTCAATTAGCTGAATGTATTGCTTGATTAAAGACGCATTTCCATTGTGACCTGTCACTTACCAGATGTGGATCTTATTAATTGATGATTGCTAGGTCGGTGGAGACAAACCACGGGCTGCGCGGCTCCTCCGATGCCCCGTCAGTGTGTTTGTGCTGCGTCTCGAATATTAACGGAGCAGAAAAGTGCCCCGAGTGGAAGTTTGTTTGTGGCAGCATGAAGCCTCGTGTTCATGATGATGGTCATTAGCGATGTAGTATCAGAGTATACAGCAGGAGAGCAGAGAAAGCAACACGGAACGGATGTGTTTTTCTTTCCGTTAGTGCGAATGCCTCACTTATATCAGCTTTTCTACGTCGGCTGTGAGTAATCTGGTTGATACTGCAGGCTATACCCCATGGCGCTGTAGATTCACTCCTTAGCTGAAATGCCCCCTGCTTTGCCACTTGAATTGGATCCTTTTCAAGTGTTGGAAGGGATAAGACGGGGTCAAGTGGCCCTTGGGATCGCGAGCAGCAGGCAATACACTGCTAGACAGTTCAGCAGGGAAATGATGGTTAAGATAAGACAAGATATTCCTTTATTAATCCCACAACGTTACAGCAGCAAAACAAGTGCAAAAGACATCACCAAAGGTTGCTGAAGGGACTGACTGTATATTTTGAACACTATTTCGACTGATGCCGACGTCACCTGAAGATTGTCGGACCATATTGGATCATTTTCATTATTTCTGTATGTTTGGAATGTTGAAAACTCCTGAAATATTGGACCAAGATGATGCTTTTTTAAATTAAATGTTGTGCAGTTTGACAGTTTTGGTATTCTCAGTGTTTATATCCGAAATGTACAAAAGATAAGAACCAGCTGAAGTGGACTGACTAGGTGAATCCAGGTATAAGATATCGTGATCCCTGATTGATTGATGTCAGCTGTTAAATCCATTTTGGTCATGTCGAGTACTAGAAGAAGTATGTAGGGAGACCGTCTCAAAGTGTGAGAGTACGCTGCTGGTCTGCAGAGCGCCAGATGCTGGGTGAGGAGAGGGATCAGAACCCTCATCATCTATGATCTCATCTCTAACACAAATAATCTCCTTCTCTTCTTACATTACACTTTTATCCAAAGTGACTTACGTATCATCATAACATGGAGGCAGCCATGCAAGGAGCCAACCTGCTCAATGGGAGCATTTCGGGGTGTGGTGTCTTGCTCAAGGACACTGCGGCAGATTACCTACAGTTAGCACGTCCACTGGCCTGAGGAGTCTGAAAAGAGTCACCCTGTCTTCCAAAACCCTCATCAACTTCTACAGATGTACAAATTGTTGTTGAATTATAAACCGGCATGGGAACGTCACAGGTTCTAATCTCAAGGCCTTCACGTAGATGGCCTGAGGAGTCTTTAAAGAGAACCGGCATGGGAACGTCACAGGTTCTAATCTCAAGGCCTTCACGTAGATGGCCTGAGGAGTCTTTAAAGAGAACCGGCATGGGAACGTCACAGGTTCTAATCTCAAGGCCTTCACGTAGATGGCCTGGTGCAAATGGCCCCAGAACAACCCTGGTTCCTCACTACACAGGATGTTTTCAGCATCATATTGCTAAATGTTGTGTTGCACTGCTTTGTCTTGTATTGTCTGTGATCACACAAACAGTTTTTCATTGTGTTTCACTGTGGACATGTGAAAGAAATGAATTGAATCAAAATGAAGGTGCTGGACGCCAGAGAGGAAGTGAATGAATGCTGGTTTAATGCAGCGTCCAGTTTCATTTACTGGTTATTAGTGTTGAGTGATTGAGACAGATTTTCTGGGAGTTAAATTCCCTTGGCTGTTTGTTATAGAGAGAGAGAGAGAGAGAGAGAGAGAGAGGTCACACAAAGCCCACAGACACTTGGACTGAGGACGTTTTTCTCTCCTTGTCTTGTTTTTCAAGGTCTCGTTTGAGCAGAAAAGCCCCAGTGGAATATCGCAGCGCCGTGAAGCGTTAATCAAAAGGAAACGGCGTGACACGATCCGCTGCTCGTCGGGTCCTGGTGTGACACGCCGAGGGAGAGGAGAGGAAACATGAAAAGAGGAGCGGCGGATGGAAGCTGTCAGAGATCGGCATTTTCTGTTCTTTTCTCAATTGAAATCATCACATGAACCTCGAAACAAATGAAATGGTCAAAAATCGACAGGTTCCGGTTCATCTGAACCGGGCAACGGCTAGTAAGTAGCTAAAGAAGATCTTCCCTGTGTCTGTCTTTGTACCACAGACCGGTGCAGGAGGACAAAACGTCCACCGATGTTATTGCTATTCCTATATAGAGGTCACCAATAGAGGTCACAGATTACTTAATGCCCCGTTAACTTTGTCGGTTTTGTTGTTTTGGGGCAATTATGTTCCAAACCAGGGGAGCGGTGAAATGCATTGTTGGTAGTTCACACAACGAGTCATAAATACACAAAGGTGCAGGAGAGTAAATGGTCCTTACCTCAAGACACAGAGGATAACTACTGACACACACACACACACACACACACACACACACACACACACACACACACACAGTTCCAGCGCTCGCCATGTTCCGTGGTCTGTTTGACGTTGTTGTGGTATCAGCTAACCGCCTGGTTAATAATTCATGGCGTTCCATGCAGTCAGACGTGTTGTTTGTATTAACAACATTTCACTAATTCCTCCAACGGAGCGAACGAATTCTCCTTTGTGCCGTGATCCTGTAATATGTTGAGTCTAAAGTGCGTAGAACGACAAAATAATAAAATACTAGTTTATGTCAAAGAGGGTCTGTGTGTGTCTCTGTACATGTGTGTGATGGACACACACACACACACACACACACACACACACACACACACACACACACACACACACACACACCTTAAGAGAGGTTGGCTGACAGCCAGGAAAACATTTGATCTGAAATCTGTTTCTCTGCTATATGATGCAAAACATATCTATGTTGAAAAAGCTGTATCTTGTATTCTTTTTTTAATTGCACTTATTCAAAACATTTTGATAGAGTTCGTATTATTTGATACCAAAGACAAACCGACATTATTAAACTGCGTCCACAATAACCGCGTCCTCTGCGGGGAACCATCCCCTTATCGTGTGGAGAGGTTTGTGTCCCTATGAACCTGGGAGCCGTGTTGGTCTCCGGTGAGGGTCCAGACTAAGTGATGCTGTCTGACTCTGACTGTTGTCTGTGCTTATGCACCGAACAGCAGTTCGGAGTATTCTGCCTTCTTGCAGACCCTGAATGGAGTCCTGAATGGAGTCCTGTATGGGGCTCCTGTAGGGGACTCTGCAGTCCTGCTGGGAGACTTCAACGGGACACTTGGAGGGGCGTGATCTAAACGGTGGTTTGTTATTGGACTTCTGTGCTAGTCATGTATTGTCCATAACGAACACCATGTTCATGCATAAGGATGCTCATACGTGGACATGGTACCATCGTCACATCCGCTCTGTGGACGACAGGTGTCAGCGGCTTCCTCCCTGTTGGGTTGAGATCTGTGCATCAATGGAGTCCGGCCGGATTCATGGGTCAAGAGCCAAGTAGTAAGTCATCAAGTGCGTTTATTCACCTGGGCGGATGTGCAGCCCGTTCACCGGACGTGACCGGACTGACGCACGAAGCTTGACCGTTACACGTTCCTTATATCCTTTGGCTGGATTCCATACAAGGTAACAACTGCGTTCTATCTATTAACAGCATAGTGCAAACGTGCTTCATGTCTATTGGCTGTTAGCCAAACCTTCACACACAAAGAACATCACCGCTTGATTGACAGGAACAGATGCTTCTCCTGTCCTGTTGTAGCGCCAGCAGACATGTAATCTCCATGTTACATACTAACACTCCCCCTTGTTTGACACTCATGATTAATGTTTAGACCGTCAACTGTGTGTGAATGTGTGTGAATGTGTCTTCAGTAAATCATCAAGTTGTTGCCTGTTGCCAACACTGTTCTGAATAAATGGCACTCTAACCTACGACAGACGCATGTCACGTTTCAAGAAATAAGGCTGTATCCTTCACACACACACACACACACACACACACACACACACACACAGTGCAGCACCATGTTCTTTAGCTCCCTACTTCCCCCTCCTCTTAATTCCTTCCAGGTGGATTGGTCTCCCAGAAGCAGGTAAATCAAGTCTTTGGGGGTTTAAGATCACACAGCAAATGTTGTGGACAAAACCAATGTCTTGGGTCACCAACAATATAATGGAACGGTTCAAAATGTGGTAGTTTATGAGCACGTCAGATGTTTGGTTAGAAAGAAAATCAAAGGTGGAGGCGATGAAGCTTATGATTTGAGTCTGGCTGCTCATTTCCTTCAATAACATCCACAGAACGTTCGGTGCCTGAGGATGAGGAGCAAAGGAGTTACGTACAAGTTCCTATCTAGGCTGCTATTCAACTGCATGTTGTCCGCCATGCAGGGACGGCAGTAGCTCAGGAGGTAGAGTTCCCGCAACCGCAAGGTTGAAGGTTCAAGTCCAGCTCCTCCCAGGGAAATAAATCTGTCAGTGTCCTTGACACCTCACCCCACATTGCTCCCGTTGAGCAGGTCGGCTCCTTGGCTGCCTCCGCCAACGGTGTGATGATGTACATGTAAGTCGCTTTGGATAAACCGTAATGTGATGTGACATGATATGACATTATGCTCTTAAATTGGTTGCACATATGCCTGCAGTGTATATACCTCTTATATAGTGTATTTTACCCACTGCACTTACTGTACAGATTACTGGTTTAATGTATATACTCTTCTACTGTGTATTATTATTTGTATATATGCATAAGTGCTGTTTTGCACTCTGGTTAGACACCTAATCTCGTTGCATTGTGTTTGTACTGTGTGATGACAATAAAGTGAATCTAATCTAATCTAACACATGTTGACTACTTATCTCTACTTCCTTGTCTTTACTGAAACATTCAGCAGTAAAATAACAATTTACAAGATTTCTTAAAACAATATAATATATTTATTTCAACCAGCATAAGGGACGACGGTGAGTAACTGCATGAATGCTGTTGGGAGTTCTGGACCCAGTGACGACTGATGATGTCCTGGCTGTCAGACACTCATCACTCTCCCGTCACTTTGACCAATCAGACGACGGACACGCCTGCTCCCCCCATCAGCCAATGGGTGTTCTCCCATCTGTCCTGTATGGAGCAGCGTCAGGCTCTGGGTGATTGACATGTTGTCAGTGACTCGGAGGCACCAGATCTGGTCCTGACACCTTGGATTTCTCTGCACTGACAGGATTTCATTGAAGGATGTCAATCACCCCCCCCCAATTCCATCACCTCCACCACCCTGCAGCGTTCGACAGGGTTCATTAAGATCCACTGTCTGTCTGTCTGTCTGTCTGTCTGTCTGTCTGTCTGTCTGGCATTCTGCCTGCCTGTCTCCCACTGATGATATTTGAACGGGCAACATGCAGGCTGATGTTCAGCACGAGATTGATCAACTGACACAGTTCTCTCTCTCTCTCTCTCTCTCTCTCTCTCTCTCTCTCTC
>OMOT01077121.1:0-20523 GCA_900312575.1 Acanthochaenus luetkenii | reverse complement strand
ACACTGAAGAAGACGACTTTAATGGTTTTAGTGCGCAGGAGGAAGATTAAGATAGCGATGAATGACTTCTCTGGTAAGCTGTCTTACTGTTGTTTTACGAAAGAGAGACTGAGAAAGTGTGTGATGAAGCCATTCTGAGGCTGTTCAATTCAGACACTGAAGAAGACGACTTTAATGGTTTTAGTGCGCAGGAGGAAGATTAAGATAGCGATGAATGACTTCTCTGGTAAGCTGTCTTACTGTTGTTTTACTGCCGTGTTACAGGCACCGTGTGTGATGAAGCCATTCTGAGGCTGTTCAATTCCGACACTGTTTGGAAAAAAGCGTAAATATCTCATGGTACAACACCTGGACACCTGCGGCTTA
The DNA here is from genome assembly GCA_900312575.1 of Acanthochaenus luetkenii. NCBI lineage: Eukaryota > Metazoa > Chordata > Actinopteri > Beryciformes > Stephanoberycidae > Acanthochaenus > Acanthochaenus luetkenii. The sequence continues at coordinate 20,157 of OMOT01077121.1, read as the reverse complement.
TAGACAGGTGCGGCCTATTTATGTACAAAGTTGTCTTTTTTTATTTATTTAGTTTGTGCGGCTTATATTCAGGTGCACTCAATAGTGTGGAAATTACGGTAATAAAAAAGCACACTGCTGCACAAAAAAATACAATTTGTTCTGGCAGTATAGTTCCAACTTATGAAGATTTACATTCAAACAAGTTTCAATAATAAACCAAATATCTCTAAAAGCTATGTTTTGTCAATGTGTTCTGCTGGTAAAAATGGCTTTCTTTGCCTTTCTGACATATCTAGTTTGCGATCCATTGTGCTTGCTCATGGCCGTGGATGATCAGGGGGGTGTTTAATATGCAACACTTCATTTACACATTTTCATTGGCTTTCACCTGGGCCACCGCAGACATTAACGACAAGGTAAAGTGTATTGAAGCGGTAGCCATGCAATGCTGTTACCGCTGAGTTTTACGAATATAGGCCTATGTTGCTCAATACCTCCCAAGTGTTTTAGAAATGTCATGACTGCAAAATTGTAGGCTGGACGATTATAGTGCAGTGGTAGGAGGAAGTGTATATACTGCTGAAGACATACTGTGTCCCAATGATCCTATATAAGTCATTGGAAATTAGACTGATAGGTGGGTTACAGTGTTTTCCACAAGCACATTGTTTAGCCTGCCAAAGAGAAAAGATAAATAGTTGCCATCTAGGGGGTCAGAGGTGGTGAACAAACTTTATTTTGGTTTCTTTTCATGCATTCTCATACCTTGATTCCCTTCAGGAACAGCTAAACAGCTGCTACTCAACTGTGATTTATTTGCAATATCACAGCCTGTCGTATTATCTATTAATTGTCAGTGCATTTTTTTCCCCAGTCAAATCAAACTGGTGAGTAGTGGCAATGCGTAAGTCAGTGGGTGGCATTGTAGTCGTCCGTTCATCCATCCATCCATCCACTTTCTAGTTATTTGTCCAGATCAGGGTTGGCCTCCGCCAGGGCTGCACCTTGTCACCAATCCTGTTTGTGATATTCATGCGCTCTCTTTACCGCACCATTGTGACGAAAAGAGAGCTGAGCCAGAAGGCAAAGCTCTCGATCTATCTGTCAATCATTGTCCCTACTCTCACCTATGGCCATGAAGGTGGGTCATGAAAGAACGAGATGAGTTTTCTCAGGAGGGTGGCTGGCATCTCCCTAAGGGACAAGGTGAGAAGCTTAGTCATCCGTGAGAGACTCGGAGTTGAGCCGCTGCTCCTTTGCATCGAAAGGAGCCAGTTGAGGTGGTTCGGGCATCTTGTAAGGATGCCACCTGATCGCCTAGGGAGGTTTTCCAGGCAAGTCCAGCTGGGAGGAGACAACGGGGCAGACCGAGGACTGGCCTGGGAACGCCTTGGGATCCCCCTGTCAGAGCTGGTTAAAGTAGCCAGGGAAAGGGAAGTTTGGGGGCCCCTACTGGAGCTGCTACCTCCGCGACCCGACTTCGGATAAGCGGTTGAAGATGGATGGATGGAGGGTTGTGGTGGCAACAGGGTGAGCATATCTGTTTGTTCGAGTCCAGTTCCTCCTTGGGAAAAAATCTGTCGTAGTGTCCTTGAGCAAGACACCTAACCCCAATTTCTCCCGTTGAGCAGGTTGGCGCCTTGCATGGCAGCCCCCGCCAACGGTGTATGAATGGGTTAATGTGAGGCTAATTGTAAAGCATTTTGGGCATCTGAAAAAGACAGTAAAAAGTGCCATATAAATGCAGTCCATTTACCATTTCCTCACCCTATCGTGTAGAGTGAGGAACCTCATCTCGGCCGCTTGTATCCACTTTCTCATTATTTCATTTTTGTTTGAGCTGAGTAGCAACCACACGTTCCATTCCTTTTGAGAGGAATGGGACGTTTGAAATGGATCTAAAGTTGTTGGGGTTGTCAAGAGTCCAGGCCAGGCTTCTTCAAGATGGGTGTGATGGTGACAAACTGACAAGGGGTCAGGGGGTTTGGGAGAGGAGGTAGCTAGCTGGTTACCTCCACCTCTGTCTGTTTGTCTGTGCGTCTGTGATATAGTGCGTCTGTCCATCAGCATGATATCTAAAAAAGTTATGAACGGATTTGCACAAAACTTTGTAGAAAAGTAGGTCATGGACCAACTTAGAATTGATTAACTGTGGGCTATCACTAAAAGGTACATAACTTCCCAATGAATTCACATAACACCACGATACATTGACGAAACATACAGTATGTCATCGGCCAAGGAATTAACTTTTCACGCTGACTGTTCTTAACAGGGTGTGGCAATGATAGTCATGGCCTATTACTACAAAGCATTACGGCAAATATTTCTGCATTTTGAAAACACAGGAGCAGGTGTTTTTGTTGTTGTTTCAAGGCCCTCCTAACACAATGTTGTACCCAATTATGTCCATAGTTGTATACTCCACCGCCAGCGATAAATTGGTAAATTCGGTATGTATATAATCCTGCTAACAGCTCGCATTTTAACGCAGCAGCCGTTTATGGGCCGGGGAAGTTGTTTTACTCATTCATTAAAACATTTTAGGATGACATTTTCAATCAATCATGCAATACGTCGGTTGAATGTGTGATTCTATCTCTACACATCATTTTACGATCCCAATGTTATAGCAACAACAATCCTTTCTTTTGTAACAGGAGTGCTCCTTGATGTCCCTAAATCTAGAGCCTTTGCGGTAGCTGGCCCTAATTTGTGGAATAGCCTACCACTGCATATTAGAACTGCCCAGACTTTAGATGTCTTTAAGTCTCTGTTGAAAACTCACCTTTCCTCAGTGGCCTTCGTGTCATGACGAGCTTAACCCCGATCATTTGTGTTTTGTATGTTGTACTTTGTTATTTTAACGCCTATACTGTACAGCACTTTGGTCAAACACGGTTGTTTTTAAATGTGCTTTATAAATAAAGTTTGAGTTGAGAGTTGACACAAAACACATGTGCCATGTACTTGAGGAAGGCGGAGGAGGGGCGAAGCCTTGATTAGCTGTTGTAGTGACATTACTGAACGATAGAGGCCAGTAGTGGTTCCAGAAATTACACATAGACCCTTTAATTTCCCTTACTGATTGGCCAAAAGAGGGTTGGGAAGTAGGTGTGGCCTATCACAAAAGAGAGTTTGAAAGCACATAATGATAATGATAGTGTTGATCAAGTACTCTTATCCAAATATGAAAAATATAATGTAGCTGTAGAATCCAATGTAGTACAAAAGCAATACATTTGGTTATTGTCATGCGGAGATGGAGTTTGTTTTACAAACTTCAGTTGAAAAACTACAAAACATTATTAGGATAATATTGTTTATTATTAAACATATATCTGTCTTGAATACTTCTGATGAACTATTTTATGGGGGGAAGCAAAAAAAAACAATGTTTTTATAGAATTGTTCAGACTTGCCATTCCTTCTTATGACTCGAATCTCACCATGATTTCCCGTATTTTACTCTCATACGGCTGTATCTCCAAAGTACTGAAACAAAATATTTTATACACGGAAACTGTATAAGTTGACACCTATTCTTTATGGATGGCTTCCTTGGCAGAGGTCTGCGCTCTACTGAGCACATTTTCTAGTTGTGTATTGTTTCCATTTTGGAATGGAAGAATGAAGTTGTTAAATATTTCCAGGGTGAAGGAGTGTCAGATAATGTCCATTGGTTTGAGGAGCTTGTTTATGGTGGAGAACAGTGCATTGGCGTTGAAGGAGACAGAATGTATGATGCCGGAGTAGAAGGTTGAGCTGGCTGTGTTGAGTGCTGACTTGTAATGGTGAATGTGCTCTTTGTGGGCCAGCGCATGTACGGTGAGTCCAGTTTTCTTGTGAAGTCATTCCAATTGTCTTCCTTGTTGTTCAAGTTTTTGTAGTTCAGGAGTGTACCAGGGGGCAGAGTGAGTGAATGTGATAGTTTTAGTTTTTATGTTGGTAAGCTGATCAAGGCAGGTAGACGGTGTGTGATTGTAGAAGTTGAGAAGGTCTGTAGGGGATGGGTTTACAGGGAGAGTGAAGTCGGATATGGTGTTGGATATACAGGTGGAGAGGGAGATGGGACAGATGGACTTGAGATGGCGGAAAGTTATTGTGCGATTGTGTTTGGGCTGGATAATGACCAAGTGGTCAGAGATGGTGAGGTCAATGCTGGAGAGATGATGAATGATGAGGCCAGTGGAGCAGACCAAGTCCAGAATGTACTTAGCACCTATAGTGAATGGCGAACCTGGAAAATAAAGTGTCATGTTGTCTCTCCAAGACAAGACAACTTTTTCTGTATTTTTCTAGCCTGGTTGTATTGTAAAATGTATTTAGACATTATTTGTACACAGCTATTTCTCCAAAGAACCTCCATGATGGCGCTAGACATGGTTGATAGGAGATTTGTGACACAGTAAAGCCAATATTGAATTACCATCTAAGGAAAAAACAAGGCAGAAACAAATTTCACTTACCTTGAAAATCCATCATGAAGTATGTTGTGTCTTCATTCTACCAAAGGGTGTCAACAAAGCCCCATCAAGCTTAGTTTCCAGATAGTCCCTACTCTACCAAGACTCTCTAGTCACCATCACCAACGCCCTCATATTGGATGAGAACATCTGCTTAATTAAAAAAGCCCAACAAAGGATGTTCCTCCCGAGGAGGATGAATGTTTGGCAGCCATAGGTCCATACGTAAATAATGTTTGCCAAATGTTTCCTAACATCTTCCACCATAGTCTGGTTTTCCTCTACCTCCTCCTGCACCGAGGACTGTCATCTGAAGGAGCTCCTTGACTCCAGTGTGAAGGAAAGAACAACCCCACACACCCAGGCAGCTACCTATTGATACAACTTTATTTTAGGGGGATAGTACTGGTCCATGCATCCTACAGAAAACTCCACGACATTGGTTTTGTGACTGAAAATGACAACGGGGTTCCCCAAACAAAACTTTTAAAATACTACTACCTGTAGGTATTTCAGAATGTGCTTCTAAGCTTAGCTGTTATTTTATTGCACATCCTCCATTTCCACTATCTCCTCCATTCTGCTCCCCTGTTGTCACTTACCAGCAAACAGAAGGGTGAAGATGATAACCAGTTGGAAGACACCATGGCCCAGGATATTCTTCATCATGGTGAGGGAAATGAGAGGGTTGTTGCGGCCATATGGTTTCCTCAAGAGCAGGGCTTCAGTGGGAGGCTCAGTGGCCAATGCCAATGAGGCGAAGGTGTCCATGATCAGATTCACCCACAGCATTTGCACCGCCTTCAGAGGAGAGTCCTGGAGAGAGAGAGCAAGAGAGAAACGAGTCCGAAGTAAATAAAGAAAATCTTTGCCTATCAATGACAAAATGACAGTGTGACAGTGTTTACTTGAGAAGTACATTGGCCAAATGTGTTAAGGAATGCAGTCTTTGTCGTTACACTGAACACCTTATCATAAGAATGTATTTTATTCCATGCAGATATTTCAAATTGATGATGCATATTAACTGCAGAGTAAGAACATCTACCTGTCAGCCTGAGGCAAATCCTCCCAGTCTTTTGGAGATAAATTGGCTCACAATGCCTTAAGGGCGTCCTCTGTGTTACTCACCAACCAGTGTAAGACTAATTGTGTAATCTGGGTGCCCAAAATATCTCAGATTCGGCCAAAATAGAATATGCTTTGGCTAAGGGAAATATTAGTTTACAAGACTGTAACAGGACTACTCTAAGGTTTGACTGACATTCAGGAAAATGCCTCATACACATGATGATTACCTGTGTGATACACGCGCCAGTGAAGGCCACAATGACAGCCACCACATTGACAGTGAGTTGAAATTGAAGGAACTTTGAAATGCTGTCGTAGACATTCCTTCCCCACATGACAGCTTTGATGATGCTAGAGAAGTTATCATCAGTCAAGATGATGTCGGAAGCTTCTTTCGCCACGTCCGTACCAGCAATGCCCTAAGCACAGACACAGATAAGGTTCTCTTAGACTAGTTCTAACCTCTGACTGAATATTAGATTTTACCACAGTCCTCATCATCTTCATCATCCCTGCTCCCTGCTGAGTGGGTGGCCTTGAGGAACTAGTTACTACATCATTTGGTAGGGACTAAGTTTGTATCATTTTGACAGGTGTGAACACACCATGTGGACTTGGGTGCGAACCCCAAAATTGCAAAGGGTTTGCCTCTTCCATTTGGACCATGGTACGGGTCATTTTGTTGTTTTTAGCCAAATTAGAGGAAAGTGTTTACCAACCCTAGCCTGGTAGTTATTGTAATCGCCCCTGTCTGTGTGCGTGTGTGTATCACAGCGATAACTCTCACAGTTCTGATCCAATTTGGATCTAACTTTGTAGATGTGTTCACAGTTAGACAAGGTCCTGCACTATTGATTTATTTGTATGTATTTTTTAATCAGTGAAAGATGGACAAATATCACAATTTTAGCCATAGGAGTTCATTGTAATGTCTGGGGGAAATGGAAGTAGCGCGGGTATAGCATTATAATGTGAAGATGCCCTCTGAGTGCCATTCTGGTTATATTTTTTCGTATTTCCACCAAAATATCTGTCCAATAGGTCTGCGTGATATTAGATATTATGTGAAGCGAACCGGACAAATACAATGTAAAAACCTAACAAACTCTGGTTCGGACTTTATATTTATTAGAATGTGAAAACGTCCTTAAGTGACAATGAAAGAGGATTATATTTGAAATTCTCAGTGCTTTGATCAAGTTGATTATTTTGGGACTTTACCATTGTTTCTTCTTACTCTTTCTTTGACTCTCTCTCTCTCTCTTTGTCATTTTATTTTTGGACTGCTTATCACTTAATATGAAATGTTTGACCACAGTGTTTTTTTAGCCCAACAGGACTAACCTGGACAAATAAAGGTTGAATTATAAAAATAAATCATCACATTGCATTGTTTCCCATGTAATGCGTATGGAAAAGTCGACATTTGTCTAAAATTCTGATACCAGAAAAAGAGTTACCGGCTTTTGACAAATGAAACGAAAGTTGGAAGCTGCAATTTTAGCAAAAAGATTGTCCTTGTGCATTCCGGTCCGCCCAATGGCAACATGTTAATTGTTAGCATTAGTCCAATTCAGTACAGCTAAAACAGTGAGGTGAGGACAAATTCTGAACAGTCCAAAAATACCACTTTGGGGCTAAGTTAAATGTAAAAAAACAATTTAATTTTAATGGGGGCACTATCCCTTTAAGCTTGTTCCAGTCTGACTTGCAAGCCGCATCACAACCCATGGTTGTGTGAGATGTGTGTAGAATATTTATCAGGGATGGATGTGGACCTGAGTCGTCTGACTGCCTTCACCAAGCGACGCAATGCACATCTGTGTGTAGCGCTTCTGTACATGAGTTTGTGGTAAGTTGTTATAATGCTTTCTGTTTCAAAACGGCTTCAAGTAGCTAAACGCTAAAATGTAACCACCAAACATCATTGATTGGGTTATTCGTTTCAGCTAACACAATTATAGTTTTGCCAGGATACATTTTGGTTCCACTAAGTTAAATCTGAAATAAAAATTCAGATCATCATAAGAATTGAGTATTTAGTATGCCAGGAAGAGACATCCCGACGTGTGTGTGTGTGTGTGTGTGAAAGTAGCCAAAATAATAAGCTGAGCACACTCGTCAACATTATGACACGCTAAGTTTGCTAAATAGACTCACTGTTACATAACATTACCACACAGAATATACAGTATAAAGTTAGCAGTAATTGCTGCGTGAATGCTAACAGATTTCAATGCAGAATTCTGTTATTTGTCAAGTTGACGAGAGATTGAAATTAAGGACAGAACAGAGAGAAAATGAGCTGGGGATTTGTGGACTGAATCAACTGAGTTGTACATTTGTAGATGTGAATGCCCTTTAAAGGAAAACACTGTCTTGAATTCTTACCATGGCAAAGCCAACATCAGCCTTCTTCAGGGCCGGGCCGTCATTTGTTCCATCTCCTGTCACAGCCACAACTTGCCGCTGTTCTAATACTGTGCTGTCTATGATACCTGCAAGGAAGTGAGAAGTGTTTCTACTGTACCCATGGCAGAGTACCTGGATATTATTTCATAAAATAATGAATGAATTGGACCATTACAACAGCAAAGAACAACATACAGCGAAGAAAATTAGAATTTAATTAGAATGTATATTAAAATATCACAACTGACAATTAGCACACTAGAAAGTAGAATGTAGAAATATAAGAATGGAAAATATATATGAAATATATGAAATTACAGCATTGGTAAATGCAACATAACAGTTGTGGAACATATTGAGACAATGTACCTATATGTAAATGAATAAAATAGACAGACATATGCAATAAAGAACAAATTAGGCAAATATGAGAATATGATTAAAGTAAATTTGTGAATGAATGACATAGATGCATGAAGTATAAAGTAGGCGTCATATTTGCATTACCAGCTCAGCTGAAAAGTGAGGGGAAAGTAATATAATTACTAATAAACAACAAATAAAATAATACCATGTTTAAGCGCTCTGTGAGAGCTAGAAAAAGGAAGAATAACAGAAAATAATGCAAGAGCTGCTGAAACGGGTCCACTGGCTCAGTGCTTTCTTGAGAATATAGCATTGTAAGTTGTGTTTCATTCTACTACCATAGTTCATGTACTTTTGACTGGTGTTTCTCCTGCACAAGACTACCATGTACTCTGATTAAAGAATCTCCACTTGTGCAGGTCTGGCATGTAAACACCCACCTTTCACCAAAGTATGTTTGTCTGAGGGGGAGGACCGAGCCAAAACCCTCAGCTTGGGCCAGATCTTGTCAATGCGCTCTTGCTCAATCTGTTTGGAACATTAATATTGTATAAGAAATTGTGTGTTGAAATTATGCAATTTGCCATACAGAATTACGTTTCTTACTGTACCTCTCCTTTCTCATTACTGATTCGTCGATTGAAATCTTTGCCCTCAAGGCACAGGAAGTCATCCCCTGGCTGAATAATGCCACACTTGACAGCGATGGCGCGTGCAGTGTTAATGTTATCCCCTGTCACCATGCGCACTGTGATACCTGCCCGCTGGCATTTCTTGATGGCGTCTGGGACCTGGGAAAAAGAAGGAAAAACATTATGACTACACACCTATAGGGGACACAGCCACAAAGTCCATTTGGCTTGGCATTTTAGTGCCATAGAATGAGCTCCATCACATTATTAGCCTGGGTCCTGGGTCATGGCACCACTGCAACTAATGGTCACTGGCCCTGGGAGGCACTTTGCATTCAGCACTGTGAATCACCAGAATCACATGGCCATGAAAGTTCAGTGGCTAAACATCATGTGTAAACCATGTTATGCATGCACTGCATAAGTGGAAATGGCTAAACTGGTCCCATATCAACATTTTTGCATATGTCCGAATTCCGGAAACAATTACCAAGCAAGAATTTGACACATCAACAATATTTTGGTCTAAATAATAAATACGAGACAAAAAACTAGTCTGTAAAGTGTGTTTTGGATGCACTTTGGAGGAAAATGTCATTGTAATAAGGCAAGGAGGGCACAAAGGGATTTTCCACCTCATCTTCGATGACATACAATACATTTAATATCTTCATAATTAATTCAGATTACTACACTGTTATAATACACATTTAAATGTATTAGGTGGTTGCAATAGTTCAAATTAAATCAGTAAAATGCCTCATACATTTCCCAGCTAATAAATATGTTTTATTTTATCTTATTTATCATTGCCACTGCCACTACATAAACCAGGGCAAGGTTTCTTTATGATGATTTTGTGCTAAGATATTTAACATTGCCCCAGGCAACCCTGGCACAATTTGGCGGCCCCAAGTAGCAGCAGGATATAACTGTTTTCATTTTATAATGTTTGAAGGACTTCACTACTCAGAAATCCTTTAAGGTGATGTCAGTAAACTAAATGTCTTCTTGGTGTCTGGTGGGGGTGGAAGTAGTAAAATGTTGGCGAGTCCAGCTTTCTCTGGATGGAGTGCCCGCTCACTGCTGTTTAGGAGAGACTTGGATGTCACTCTTAAGTTTTGATTTGTGACTTCCTGTGGACGGAGAGGATCCCCTGCCAGTGACCATAGAATATGATATGGGCAAATGAAATCTATGGCGTATCAATTAGTGTAGATGGGACACGTTTCTCTGTTGCAGCCCCACTTTGTGATTTTAACTGATAAGACGGCTGGATTTTTATATTAAAATCATGCTTAGTGAAGCTTTAAGACACACAGTGTAACAAGCCATAGCAGCCACTGTGACCTACCTCAGGACGGACGGGGTCCTCAATGCCCACCACAGCAATGCAAACCATGTCAGCCAAGATGTCTGCCTCATTGTCCCACTCGGGTTCTGGGTTAGCAGGGAGGTCCCGGTAGGCTACACAGATGGTCCGGAGGCCATTACACGCCATGGGCTCAATCACTTTCTTGACCATTTCATCCTTGTCACGTGGATGGAAACCCCGCACTTCACCCCCTGCGGCCATAACTGATGAACATCTTGCAACATAGAGGTTATTACAGGTTATTGATGATTGACAGATTCACTCCAAGTGGTTAAGATGCCTGGCTTACTCCCATATTAAAAGTTACTGTGGCACGGAAACACTGCCATTCACTTTATGGGTACATTATGATGTCAACAAAAACTAGGGCAGCAAGCAGCACTGACTATTACTATTGGGAACGTCATTTCTTTCCCCTGTATTACATTGGCCTACACGTGTAGCCCTCTTTAGATGAAGTGAGACAGCACAGATTTCACAAAGTTTTCCCTTCATTTATAGGCTACTTTTGAGATGATGACTTATATGTAACCATTTTGTAACTCACTCACTTCTTCAGCAGTATCTCAGAAGCACCTTTGCTGTATAGGCGGAAGGATCCACCAGGAAGCTGCACCACGGAGCTCATGGATTTGCGTACAGAGTTGAAGGTGTAAACCTTGTAGAGCTTCTCTTCAGGGATCTGCTCTCGGATGGGGGCATAGTCTCTCTTCAGATCCAGGACTAAACCCAAGAGGGCGCACTCTGTCTTGTTGCCCACCTGTTTGGGTAAGCCTCCCTCTTTATCTGGTGGCTAAAGACAGAAAACAAACAGAAAAACAGGTAATATACGGTCATATGATAAAGGCATTCCAATACTCTGCTCTTTCAAAAAACGGAGCTGCATCATTGTTTAAATGTAACGCAAACCAAGGTGGGGTCCCCTTCAAAAGTAACATAACAGGCCAACTAATCATCTCACCATAATCTTAGAGGTGTAGGCACTGTTGATGGAGATGGAGCTGACCAGCATCTCCAGCACCTTAGGGTTGAGCCGGTCAGGGTGGGGGACTTCATGGAAGTGATGGTCGCAGGCATAGACCTGAACTGCAGTCATGCGGTTCGTGGTCAGTGTACCCGTCTTGTCCGAGCAGATGGCTGTTGCATTGCCCATGGTCTCGCAGGCATCCAAGTGGCGTACCAGGTTGTTGTCCTTCATCATTTTCTAAAGGCATGCACAGGAGCATAGAAATGACAAATAGAAGTTACTATTACTAGGCTACTACCTGGGGTTACATTGGGCAGGAGCCAGCCAGAGCGCAGCTCCGGTACATAGGTTTCCAAACGTCAGCAGGTGGAGCCGAGCCACGGCACATCAGCTTCCAGACAAAACATTATACATTCTAAAACAATTTTCAATAAAAGGATATATATCAGCAAACAAGATATATGGACAAACCAGTCAGTCTAATTAATTGAGTTCATTTGACAAGGATAGTGCCTCATTTGAAGCTTAAACCCATGTAATCATAGCATACTGTACGTCACAGCCTTGTTCCAGATTCACCCCATCCTGGTTTTTCTGAATTATTAGAATCTTTCTTTCCCTCACAAAACTACTCACCATGACACCTAGAACACTAGAATAGCTCACCTTTACAGAGTAAGCCAAGGATATGGTGACAGCCAGCGGTAAGCCCTCTGGCACGGCCACTACCAGCACAGTCACACCGATGATGAAGAACTTGACAAAGTACTGCACATAGACTGGCGTGCACTCTGTCATCCATACCCTGCCCTGCACCACGAACATCTCGATCACAAAGTAGACCACCAGGATGATGACTGTGATGGCAGACATGACCAAGCCTAGGAGGAATTGAGGTCAATTGCAATTAGGTGGTTGTACATGAGTCATAACACAGATAAAAGCCACATACAGCCAGGGCGGCACTCTTGCATGAATGGAATTTGCTACTGTAAATAGTCACAAGGCTGATTCTACCTGGACAGCAAAAAGCCACAGTCTTTACATAGACTTTATTTTGGCTGTTACACTTCTCCACATTGTGAAATAACACCTCTTTAATGTAACTGTTACTCACTAAGTCTTTTAGTGTATTACAGAATGAGCAAAACTCCCAGCTGCTCTCATGTAGAGAGCAGACAGTTGTTTCGACCCCATGACCTCACCAGTATGTGATATGAAACCAGGACATCTTGTGACGCCTTCAACTACTACCCAATTTCACCTGAAAACAAATACAGCTCAACATCCGGCACTTGAAGGGGAATAGGTAAGCCGACAAATGAAATCTGCCTCACCTGCTTTCCCAATTTGCACTGCCAGTTTAGTGAGCTTGCCCTGAAGAACTGATTTTTCTTTTTTGGGCACACTGGCCTTCTTCTTCTCTTTCTCCTCCACTTCCCCTCCTTCCGCACTCTTCAGGGGCTGCATCTCCATCGCAACGGCTTCATCCTGTTTCTTGGCTTGGGTGATGAAAAGTTGGTCAAGTATTTGGTAGGACAACAGTCTGCAAGGCTGGTACAAACTTCTGGTACAAACTAGCAATTTGTTCACTGATTTATATGCCGCACTTTGCTATGAAAAGAGCATAATTTCCATAGGACTACAGCATCAGGAGCAAACCTAGCAACACTTGAAGTGACAAAGTTTTTTCAGTTCAAGGAAAAGTTCAACTGACATTGAAATATCACTATGCTTACCTTTGTTCTGATTGGTCTCCAGCGTCCCATCCGGCTTGCCTGAGAATAAGTAAGGGGGAAACTAGCATTTTTAAATTGAGCCCTCAAGGGTCACAGTCACTTCAGTTTCAATTCACTATATGCTTTCAGATTTGGAAACATTTATGCTTGTGAAGATACTTTTTTGTTGCATTGTTGTAAATCCATTTTTGAAAGAAACGTGTTACGTTAGCTTCGTAAGTCCATATTTTATTTGGCAATCCAATAATACTTGAGTCTTAAAGCCTCTTTCCACAATGTTGAATTTCACTCAGCCCCTGAATTGATTGAATGGTGACTGAATAAACCATGGCTGAGTCACAGAATACAGAGAGGTACTGTATATATACATAAATCCTTTGGAAGTGGGTAGAAAAACACAACATGAGAGGGAAAAATAAAAGCAACAGATTTTAATGAGAAGATTTTAAATTGTAAATATCATATAATTATGAAAAATAATTGTATCTGGAATTTTACCATAGTTCTTAATTATTTCTATATTATCCATGATGTTATTTCCTTTATGACCAATAAAGATATTCAGGAAATAAGTACCATCAAAAGGTTTAGTCTTTTTCTACAGCCAAACAGTATGCAACAAGGATTGCTGAATTGCATTCCAAAAATATGAATTAAGGCTCTTAACATAAAGAAAACTTGACTTGTGAACCGTTTCCACACTTTTCCGTTTCCTCAGCCCCTACAATGAACCACGTCACCAATCTGACGCCTCGTTCACAATTGACTATTCCGTTACATTTCACTATGCTGGAAATCCATTCATTCCTATGGGAGACAATTTTGATGGATCGACAACGTAACGTCCCCTTGTGAACGATGGTTCTGTTGGCAGCTGAGTGACGGATACCGTGGAAAAATCCAACATTTGCCTTTTCTCCAGTTCGTCTCAACTCCGTTGTAAAAAAATAAAAGAGAAAAAAGTAAATGACCAAAAACAAGGAGTGCAAAGTAAAATGAAAGAATGAGCAGTAAATAAAATATGGCTGCATCTCTGGTGTGCATTCTCTAACTGTCCTCTAAACTGTGGCATGCAAATAGATAGATAGATAGATAGATAGATAGATAGATAGATAGATAGATAGATAGATAGATAGATAGATAGATAGTCAGGTTTCCAAAGAAGAATGGAAAACAAAGTAAGTTGTCCTTGATTGTGATTCCTTCTTACCTTTCTTGTCTTTCTTCTCCTCCTCGGTGTCTCCAGCACCCAGCAGGGTAAAAATGATCCCAGTTTGGGAGTTAACCCCCACTGCAGTTACCAGCATCTTTCCTGAGCCCTCCATCACATGAGTGCCTGTTTACACACACACACACACACACACACACACAAATTCAAGTGCACTTGAAATACATTTCTGAATTTTTGCTTCTGAATTCATAAAATAAACGGTTTTCAAGGATATTATTAAGTGTTAAAATGTTTATGTAGCCCCACTATAGAAAAGAAAAGCATTTGCAATATTTCAATTTTCTTAACAGGGCACTTGATACAAGATTGTGTGTTAATTTTGAAACCTGTATGATATTTATTAACTTTATATTTTCATTCCAAAGTGAGATATCCACTGCTTGGAAACTCAAAATGATTGTGGGCTTTAGAAATACAGAAGATTATGAGTTACTCTTAAAGTTATGTGTCATCTTAAGATCTCTGCTTACTAAATAGTTGGTTGGGCTTAGGCTTGTTTTTCCAGTGATTTGACTATAGGTGATGAGCTCCACCAAACTACCACTTCACACATGATTTCCAAAGTAGAAACATAAGTAACAATAAATGATTGTACTTTCTAAAAGATGGATATTGGGCTATATGACAAATGCTTGGCTGACAAAATGAAAACACAGACTGGATGCTCTAGAGATAATTAATATTGAAGGGGGATTCAGGGGATTATTGTTTTCCTTAGATGGATATACAGCATTTTAAAAATGAACCCCTCTCCTCAATGCGCTGCCTCGTAAATACCTTCCTGTGTTTTTCTCTGTGATCTAATTAGCTATGTACAACAGACCTCCATTATACTCCCATTAATTATGGCACTCTACTGGGTAATTACTTTGGAACAGTGAGTAACTTACTGTGTAATTACACTTGATGTCAAAAATACTCAATCTCCAGCAATGGTGGTACACGGGAGCATAACATGTAGACTACTGTCAGCATTGTGTAAACTTACAATACATGTCCTTCCATCTTTCCAAACTCCTGATTCCTACATGTTATACTACAAGACAAATATAAGAAAAGAAAAAGAAATAGGATTTGTATGAATAATACACGATTGATTGATTGATTGCTTGATATTTGCACTTTCCAAAGGATTACAGTGAGTTTTTCATAGATTGTCCTTTAAGTGATGAGAAAATAGACACCAAAATCATCCACATATTCCCAGTAGATCTTTGGCTGCAGTACGCCATGCTAACACTTTAGCATACACTATGTTGAGTGACAGTAGGTTCCATGCTAACACTTCAGATTCACTTAACACCACAAAACTTTGTAGAAAGGTTGGTCATGGGCCATGGAAGAACTGATTAATATCCCGTATTTTACTCTCATACGACCGTATATTTCCAAAATACTGACAAAAATGTATTTTATACAGGGAAACTGTATAGGTTGATACTTATGCTGTGTGGATGACTGCGCTCTACTGAGCACATTTTCTAGTTATGTAGAGTGATAGTAGCTCCATGCTAACACATTAGCATTAATTATGTTGAGTGATAGAAGGCTCCATGCTAAAACGTTAGCATACATTATGTTGAGTGATAATAGGCTGGACATAATAGCAGACGACCTATTGTATATCATCAGAAATAAATCAAAACAAAGGTATACTTTGTGTGTGTGTGTGTGTTAGGTTGAGGATGGCTGCGATCCCCACAATTATATTATTACAATCCTATTATTAACACAAATACACACTAATAATAATAAGAATACATTTGATTTGGAGGTGCCTTTCAAGACACCCATAAAACAAGACAGTCGTAAAAACAGTGGTCTTGAAAAAGTGTCAGCAGAGTTAAAACAAAACAAACAACATTAGACAGAAAACTAAAAATGGGTCAGACCGAAATATGGTACCAATATTGAAAACTAATATTAAACATGGGATCTGGTCTAGTCAGTGTCATCCACCTTTAATGTGATGGGTATGATAAAGTTTGATTTATTGCTATTTATTGTAGAATTGATCAATACTGCACTGGTTGTCTATGGGAGGCATTTAACCTGAATTGAAGTATGCATGAATATGTTTTATAATAATTATCATTATTGATCCATTGTCTTTAGCTGTTCAATCTTATCAATCCCTCTAATCCAAAAAACATATTAGAAATCTAGGAGTTTTCCTCGATAGCGACTTAAGCTTCAATAACCACATCAGCAATGTGTGTAAAACAGCTTATTATCACTATTGTTGACTGTGAAAAACTCATTCATGCTTTTATGTCCAGCAGACTTGACTACTGTAATTCACTTTTATCTGGTTTACCCAAGAAGTCCATTAAGAACATGCAACAAGTTCATAATGCAGCTGCTAGAATCCTTACATGCACAAAAATGAGGGATCACATTACACCTGCATTGGTTACCTGTATCTTCTAGAATTTATTATTTTATTAGGTTTGAAATGTATTCATGGTCTTGCCCCACTTGACCTTAGTGACATGATGGTAAGATATAGTCCGGCTACGGCACTTAGATCATCCAACAGCAAATTGCTGGTTATCCCTAGAACCCAGATGCAAAGCGGTGAATAAGCGTTTGGTTCATATGGCCCCAAACTATGGAACTCACTCCCTGAAAGCCTTAGAGCCACCACCACTGTTAGTAGTTTTAAAAACAAACTTAAAACATATCTTTTTACAACTACTTTTGGTTAAGGAGACTTAACTAAAAGCAGTTTTTGTTTTGTTCTTTGATATTTGATGTAAAGCACTTTGTAAACATTGTTTTTTTTAAAGTGCTACATAAATAAAGTTTATTATTATTATTATTATTATTATTATCATCCTGGGTTTCGTTGGAGAGTTTTATTGTCTCATGGTCTAAATGCTGTTTCAGAGGCTTCTTCACCCTGACAATAATACAATTCTGGGACGGAACATCTGAATAAAAATACATTTTGGGGGGGAATTTTCTCCATTTAATTAGTTGAATTTAAAGATATTGAAAATCGACACAAAATATTGTGCAGCTTCAATACAAAAACTATTGTTATTGGCCTTCAAAAACCAATATCAGTTGAACCCTACTCTTGAGTACAGACATACAGAAAATACCCATATCTAATATGCGCATCAATGGAAATATTTGTCTGTACTGTATATGCCACAGTTAAAACAGACATGGCGGAACCAGCCTGGAGTCTGGCTCTAACATAACAACTCACCAGACAACAACATGGGGTCTTTGTCCACAGATTTGTGTACGTGGTCGGACTCTCCGGTTAGCGAGCTCTCATCGATCTTCAGGTCGTTGCCCTGGATCAGTATCCCATCAGTAGGCAGCAGGTCACCTGAATGAGGGAACAGGACACAAATAGAATGGAGATGGGGTGTAGTGGTCAATAAAAAGGTGGGAAACCTATGACCCATACGCCCATGGTCATCATAATGCAAACAACCACCAATAGATACAAAATATATTGATGCATTTCTGCTTTTTTTCCTTAGATGGAAACTTGCATACCTCCGTTTGATACCACTTACTATAATGTATATAATAAATATATAATAAACTATGAATTTATATCAAACTGATTAATGTTAGCCTAAAAAGGTGGTTATGGGGGCATTAATTCATCTACTACTGTTATCAACCAAATCAAACAAATGCACAGCTTATGGTGACCTGTAATTGACACAAATAATAGTCACATTTTCACAATAGAGGAGTAAGCTAGCTAATTAGAGCAGAGACCCAACATAGTGCAGAGGTAATATTGTATATCACCATGTAAAAAACTGTAGTAGTTTTTGGCTTGAGAATGAGGCTTTTAACACTGAAATGTGTTGTGATGGCGTTAAAAATGGCAGTAGGTCGGGAGGGCAGAGATTGGGAGTGTCTTGAAATTCAAATGGGTGGGGAGTTTTTGTACTATGGGACAGTAAAAATATTTCTGAAAATAAAAAGATACATAGACATTAGACTTTAGAAAGCTGTATAATTGTAAAAAAATTAAAACCTGGAAATTGTATGGGCAAAGTTTATAGTAGGCTTGCTGTAAGTGCATTATGAATAGAACATATCAATGTGTATATTTGACCTCAAGTGAATGAAAAATATTGAATACATTTTTAACTTATATGTATGCTGAGAACACATACTCTTGTGTACTCAGTTATATACATTTCCACCAGGGAGCTGCCTAGTACAACCAAACTAACTAACGTCAGGTCTTCAGTAAATGCTTGCCATCCCATCAGAAGGATGTTCATACCAGGCGATGGGGAAAAGATGAGGGATAACACACTACCTGATTTTGCGAGGTAGTGTCTGTACTGTTGACTGCATTTTCATTTTGAGGTGAACTGTTCTTTTATCATTAATTTAATCATTTTTCAACCAGTCTAGGAGATTCAAACCATCAACCTTCCAGTCTCAAGCCTTCTTCTCTAACCTTTTGGCTACCACCTCTGTGTCATGTGGTATCACTGTCCGTTGTTAATTTTTTATTTACTATAATTCTTCTGAAGAAGAAGGAGGTGAGGCTGGAGGCATCAGGGGTTATTCATAAAACTCACCAGCAGGGTTAGTGTGACGTTATCGGCTGAGATATTCTCAGTCTAATAGATTGTGAATTACTGGATCAGTTTTACCATTTGACTTTCTGCGGCACAAGCACTTTTGACCACTTGCATGTTCAAAAAATATGTCATAAAGAGTCACCATTGTCTTTGGAAACACATGAAAGTGTTTAAACAAACACATAATGTGTGATAAACTGCGACCAGATTGGTGCCGGTTGTGAGAAGTGGTAGACTAAAGTAGGCCTAATCGATGATCTGTTATTTAGGTCTATTCTTGACTGTGTGCAACATGTTATCAAACTAAAATAATATTTTTGGTGTGGGGCATAGCCTTTTTCTTAGAATCTTGGTGGAAAAATGCATCTTTTATATTGACCATGTCAAATAGCTTAATGTGAACATTCTGTGTTTTCTGGGTTCAAGAGTCAAACTCTGTTTGAATCATTTGCTGAACACAGGATTAGAACCGTTGCCCTACCAAGAGAGCTAACCAGTATGGCTGCCTGACAAATGTATAGGTATTGTATCTATGTATCCTGCAGATCTATATGCGCAGTGGGATTCTTTTTTGGGCTGACCCTACCAACCAACAGAGTGACTTATACTAGCTGCTGGTCGCTGCTCAAAATTTGGCAAACATTGAATGTGCACTGAATTGTGTCTTTCTGTCATTCTACCATCTATTATGTCAGGCGAAGACAGGTGCTTTTTAATTATGTAATGCTTAATTAACATATTGATTTTCATTGGCTGAGAATAAGGCAGCGGTAATATGGCTCCATAGACAAAGCCCCAGACAATTATGAAACATGAAATATGAACAATTTCAAATTACAAAGCTGCAGTTTTTGTGCACCACAATGCTGTCGAAGTTGAGTTTTATGAATTTGGGCCATTGAAAACATAGTTGGGTCAGTATCTTTGTTATACTGACCATATTTGACTTGTGCCACGTCGCCCACCACCATGTCCGCCACAGGGATCTGGATGACGGTGCCGTTGCGAACCACGGCGAAGCGCTGTTCCTGCTCAATGCGGCTCTGCAGCCCGCGAAACTGCTTCTCTTTACTCCAGTCATTGAAGGCTGTCACCAGCACAACACAAATCACCGACAGCAAGATGGCCGCCCCTTCGATCCAGCCGGCCTCCGCCTCTCCTTCATCCTCCCCTCCAGTCGACACATTTCCACACACTGCTCAAAGGCAACATGGCAGGGGAGTGTTGGGCAGATCAACAGAGAGAGCAGAGGCAAGTTCAAAAGGTTGAATATTACAGGGTGATTTTGAAAAGATCTTGTCTGTTGATATAGGGTTAGGGTTATATACTGTATATTATCCTT
>OMOT01077120.1:0-30854 GCA_900312575.1 Acanthochaenus luetkenii | reverse complement strand
GTGGGTTAGTCTGAGTCCGTCCGGAAATCTGCGGTAACGAAACAATATATATATATAAACAATATAATATATATATAAATATATATAAACTACTGCATGACATTGGCCCATTGAATTCGGCTGTGTAGACAAACAGCTTTCTGATCGTTTTTTAGTTCTTTATTTATTTTTTAGATAATTATGTAGGCATAAATGTTTTTTGGTCACGTGTTCCTGTTTATCGCCTATATTTTGACTCGCGTTTCGGGGTGTACTGTGAGGGTTTACATGTTTGACTTAGAAAGGGGGGATTGAAGTATTAACAACTTTAAAGCCTTAAATTGAAAAACAAACAACGTATGTAAGTTAGTTCACACTTTTGCTCTACTCTAGTGGTCATGTGACATATTACAGCAGAGGTCATGCATATTCATCTCTATCTATCTATCTATCTATCTATCTATCTATCTATCTTTGGTTTAGAAATTCACATTCAGTGACACATACACATGCACAAGCTGGACTACAAGCCCGGGCTACTTTATTGTGAGTAAACCCTGGTTTGATTATGGACCACAAACTAATGTGTTCGACTGAAAAAGGCCTATTGTCAAACAGGCAGGCTGGGACAAAGTCCACCTTTTATAGTTGTTTACGTTATAAATGTATGACGATGTGGCCATGTTATGCAGTAGTCATTGATAGTAGATTATGTAAAGAAATTAATTTTAAAAAGTGTTATTTTCTATTCAAGTTCATTATTAAAGACGTACACGTGCTGAAAGGTCGTAAAGCTTCACTCTTACACAACGAGCTGGTTGTAGAAAATACCCATCCTCTACCGCCGTCTCCCTGTTGCTCTTCACCACACAGCGAAAGGTATGGCCGAGGTTTATTTAATCATGTTACTTTCGGTACCACTTAGTAGTTAAGGTCCGGAAAATGTTCAAGAAAGCAGAACATACTGTACTTGTGGACTGTGTCAAAAAAACAAAAACGGGCCTGCATACAATTAGAATTTGATTTAACGTCTAAGCTTCATTTATCAACAATCATATTAAGCATTTCCAAAACTGATGGAACAAACAAGTTAATTGTTTCATCTAATAATTATTTTAATGTGCAAGTGTTTTAAGTCATAATTTCTGTTTTTAGATAAGCGAACTTAACCACAATGGGTGAACACCGTGTTAGCCGTCTAATTGCCATAGTGTTGTCAGTGCTCCTCTTCGTCATTACTCTGGTGTTCAATGCTCTGGCAGGACCTGGAATATGTAAGTCTTTTTGGCACTTTTTATATGCAGTAATTTGTAATGCACACTGTATATCATTTTTTACTGCAGTTATGAATCATGTACAGTATAGAGTATACTCATTGTGTCTCGGTGAGTTTGTTGCTGCTGTGTTTCCGTGACATAGGTCATGCTATTGCTGTTCGTAGTATGTCTGGATTCAGTCATCTGCACTATACCTGTGTCTGTTCAGCACTGCATCACAGTTAATCCACTTCTTTGGTCTTTGGATTTTCTCCCCCAGATCCATTTTTGGAGAGCATAGGTAATATTTCAGATGCATTTGACACCCAGATCACTCCGTCAGGATGGACCTTTTCCATTTGGTCAGTCATTTACATCTGGCTGACGGCAATGGTTGTCTACATCCTCTCCGGTCTCTGTAGAAAGTAAGCACCTGCCTACATTTGTTTCTCTCCTCTGAAAAACAGGAGTGTAACCTACTGTTGCATTGATGTTCAAGATTATCTTTGTCTTCTGGGCTGTATAAAAGGATAAATTATTATAATTAAATTATTTGGTTTGAATCCAGCTGTATTTCCTCCTTGTGGTGTTTTTTTCTAGAAATGCCTTTGGCTATGTTTACTGCAGCCCTCCTGTTTTGCCACATGGATTTTTTGTGGCCTGCTGCTTGAACCTGGGCTGCAATGTTGGATGGTTGTTTCTTTGGGACAGAAGGTGGGGTGTGAGCATTTCAACGATTCTTGGCTTCTGATAAATATGAAATGATGTGTTCCATTGAAGTCAGTGAGCAATGGGAGTGTTATTTAGTCATATATTATAGACAAATAGTATTCTGGCCATTGAGATGGGCAAATAACAGCCACATTAATGGGGTGTGGTCAAGGCAAAACACCACGTTGGAAGGAAATTCACACAAGAATCATGTGAATAACACAAGCAGATATTAACACCATAAAAATGTACAAACTTTATTTCTCTCTTTTCTGCACAGCAAACAAAAGTGAAATGTTTATGTTGTAGTGTTTTCTGTTGCAGTTATACCACAGAAACATGATCACTGTAATAAAACGTTCTTTATCCTATTTTTCATCCCCCGTCAAAGGTTGATGGTTGTTGCCCTGGTTTTCCTTCTTCTGGTCATCTGCACTAACTATGTCATGATATGCTTCTCTTGCCATGGACTCCATATTTATGGAGCCTGGCTCAACAAATACCACAGAGTAGACCTCTGGCTCCTCCGTGTGTTGGTCAGTATGACAGGTGTATTATGTACTAACTGGTACCTCCCAACACCTTCCTTTGTGTCAACTTTATTCCCATAGTCACATTCTTCATTTGAAGTGTGTTAAATTGTCGCTATTACAGGTTCAGAATGGTGTGGCCTTATACGCAACATGGACAACGATTGCATCTCTCATTAACCTGACCATCGTACTGACCAATGACGCCAACATGTCCCCAGCGGGCGCTGCCACCATCTCACTCTCTATCTTGACTGTTGTGTTGTTCACGTGGTAAGCGTAGGGCCGAGGAGAATACTCATTAACGTCAGTCAATTTGTGAGGAAAATCTCGGGGTATTTCTGAAGCCCATGTGTTGGATCTCTCACAGGTTTACCCTGGAAAACTCTGTCCTCGACAGACACGTGCGGTACATCCTCACCATCTACCCCGTCGTGATCTGGGCTCTGTGTGGGATCATGACGAAACACAATGACGCTGCAGCACCCAGTCGCAATGACATCTTCATTGGTGAGGAACTGGAAAAACAAAACAAAAAAAGGGACTATTCTGAATTAGATTATTTGGGTATTTCATACATTTGATCATTGTCCAACAAATATTGCATCAACTTTGATTCGTTCTCACGATGCAGTAACACAGGACATATACATATGATGTGGTCCTGGCATTATACCTGCTTATATCAACTATTTTGGTCTCTTTTCACATCATATTTGAGTGACACATAGTCGGTTGTCTGTTTGTCTACAAATACTGTATGTGTACTAATGCTTTGCTCTGCTACTTTCCTTCCTCAACAGCTGCACTGTTGGCTGTAGCCTGTACCATGTTTGTCGCAAGGGTTGTTTTGGTCATTTGGAGACACATCAACCAGCCACTTTACAAGGAAGTCAGCCCTGAGGTCATGTCACCGATGGAGACTGCTGAGAGGCAGAAAAAGATATTTAGCTGAGGATATTATTTCTGTATTTTTACTCCATATCACTCCAAAGTTCCCTGTATTGATACAGCATGGTGTGATAATCTGTATGAAAGGTATCTACGAATGCTTTTTATTTGTTTGTTTGATGACTATGGCCTGGGAGACACCGATCACTATACACTACACAATATATTATATATATTATATACTCAGCAGTCAATGCATAGTACATGCAGGAGTATAACACACTGACAACCTTGATTGATATATTTCCTATATGACTCTGTCCTGCTGAGTACATTGTCCTCCCATTCCAACCTGTACACATATGAAGAAAAGATTATCAAAAGTTATTTTAAAAGTTACTATCAAAATTAAACATTTTGTTCTTAAATGTGATGTTTTGTATTGTATATCAGAGAACAGATACTGGTTATGAGAACAGATATACGTAAAATGAGCTGTCTGGGGTTTAGTCACACAGTACGGCCATGACCTTGGTCGCCCACTTAGGGTTCAGTGTATACGGTAATAACCCCACAATGAAAAGAAAGGGTCATAATGGTGGTAAAGTGAGTCAAAGCCGCCTCCATACTAACTTCAGCTACAACTAATTGTTCCAATTTGAGCTGATAGGGGAAAAGATTCAAACAACCAGGTTAAGTATAAAATCTACTTTTTGTAGACTTGTGTGGTTATTCCACCGTCCTTCTGCTATTAATCATTTTCAGACTGTATAGGAAACAAGCAGAGAAGTGAGAAGTGTTACAGCGCAGCTATACACTAGACTACACCTGTAGTCCCTTTAAATGGACACTTT
Source organism: Acanthochaenus luetkenii (assembly GCA_900312575.1). Taxonomy (NCBI): domain Eukaryota; kingdom Metazoa; phylum Chordata; class Actinopteri; order Beryciformes; family Stephanoberycidae; genus Acanthochaenus; species Acanthochaenus luetkenii. The sequence goes on along the minus strand of OMOT01077120.1, from coordinate 26,633 downwards.
GCCTGACAAGTGTGTTAATCTACTCATGTAACCCTTAATGTTATGGTCCATCCGTTGACATTATGTGATGTGCTTGACAACACCAGCAGCACTGGTTATGCAAAGAATATGGATGCCTTTCATAATTAGGTGTGGGGGAAAATGTTTGTTATCCTTTTTACGATTCATTGCACTGAGGCAGAATGCCAGATAAGAGGTGCACGTGACGTGTTGTGGTCGTAAACCTTCCTCTTGCACAACTAGCTGTTCTATAAGTTAAGCAGTCCTCCATCCCTCCCCTGCACAGTCTCTCTCGTTCTCGATACTGATGACCCGGCTCACAGAGACGGGCGAGGAAAGGTAGGTCTTATTTGTATATTATTTGTCATGTTGCCAGTCTTAATTATGCTGCCACTTGTTGTTACCATAGTCATGATGCCAGTCTGCTTAATTATCCTCAAAATAACATAACATGCAGTAAAGGCTCGTGTGCCTTTTTGAAATGAAATGGAAAAACGTTGTCTATTTCAGCCTAGAATTTCATTAGAATTCAGAAAATAATTGACTTTGCACATCATATACTTTGAAGCATTCCAGTCATAGCATTAGAGTGACAGAAATGAATTTCCCCATTCACATCAACACTCTACAGTGGCCTAAATAACGTTTGATAATGTTTTTATGGTAATATGCGTCAGTGAAGGTTATGAGAAAGCTCATGACTTGTCATGAAAAAGGCATAATTTGGATTAACATTCCTTGTGGCAGATGAGTAATGATAATGTAATACTTTATTATGGCTTGCCCCCCCCTCCACAGGGGGGTCAGAGGTCAGGGTCAGCTGGAGCTGGAAGGGATTCAGTGTCTTGCGCAGGGACACTTTAGCAGGACAGATGATTGCTGCCTCAGGGGCTTGAGCCTGTGTTGTCTTGAAGAAGGCTCTTCCTAATCACCACGCCATCCTGCTGCTCCCACGCGTTGATTCCAATTTTCTGAGTCACTTCCATGAACAACATTCGCAATTACACTCACATTTGGGATGACAGAGTGGCCTAGTGGTTACAGAGACCATCCCATACCCTGTTGTCTCAGGCTCATTCCCTGCAGCAGTCTGTGTGTTTCCATCAATAGCTGTGTGACTCGTCAACATTTCCTAGAGCCAGACACTACCTGCTCATTCCCAATAAGCCACTGGTCACTGGTCTTTAGTTTCAACGCTTTAACAAAGTATCTAAACATTATCTACATAAATATGTACAAGTGTTTGAACCCAACATATGTTTTCTATTTTTGAATCAACTGAAATGTTCTATTATCATAGTTGACCACAATGGGAGAACATGATTCTGGACGTCTTGCTGCGATAGTAGTGTCTGTTGTCCTCTTTGCGATAAGCTTGGTGTTCAATGGGCTGGCCGTTGTTGGAATTGGTAAGTGAACGTTTATTTTTATTTGGATTGTCTCTCTTTCAATATGCAGGAGTGTGCTGATGTTTTGGTTTGATTTCTAGCATTTTGAGCGAGTACTGTAGTTATCAGGTCACATCCCTCTCACTACGATTCTGTCCATGTCTTCATTCATTGTTTTCATTTTCCTGCCTAGGTCCCTATTTGACCACCACAGCCAACGTGTCCGCTGTGTTTGACACCCAGGTCACACCTTCAGGATGGACCTTTAACATCTGGAGTATCATTTACATCTGGCTGATTGCAATGCTTGTCTATATCCTCACTGGTCTTTGCAGAAAGTTAGTGCCTACTTTTTTTTAAACGTTATCTCTATTAAAACCTTTACAAAAATCTTAACTTTGTCCAAAGACCAGACCTGGGTCAAATAGGATATGCAAAGACAGCCACAGCAAAGTATTGACAATAAACTCTCATATACTTTTCTGCGGTTGTCTAAATGTTCAGGCACTAATTGTATTATCCTGTACTGTAAACACTTCCTATCTGTCTCCGAGGTCGGCTCAAACTAACTTTTAATAGTAGGCTATTTACAAAAATTGTTTGACCCAGGTCTGCCTAGTATATTTGTCACATTTAACTAATTTAACTAATTGTGCTTGCTGTTTTTTCTAGGAACGGCTATGGCTACGTTTACTGCAGCCCCTCGGTGTTGCCTTATGGATTCTTTATTAGTTGGTGCTTCAATATGTGTTTCAATATTGGCTGGCTGCTTCTTTGGGACAGAGGGTAAGGGCTTTTAAAGGAATCTCACTTTTGATACAAGTTGATGCTTTGTAAATGAAGTTTGCAGCAGTGTCACTACATGTATTTACAACGACGTAATGTAAGCTGTGTTAATATGTGTTACATAAGGTCATATGATAGACAACAGCATAATGACTTTTTTCTTTTCTTTTTTTTGCTGTTCCTGCTGTTTCTGCTGTTCCTGCTGTTTTCCCCTACTAAAGGTTGATGATTGCTGCTCTGTCTTTTCTCCTTCTGGTCCTCTGCACAAACTATACCATGATATGCTACGTCTGCCATGGACTCCATATTTATGGAGCCTGGCTCAAGAAATACCACAAAGTAGACTTGTGGCTCCTCCGTGTGTTGGTTAGTATGACAGCCATATTAACTTTATTGAGTAGTAAAAGTTGATGCACTTCCAGGTACCAGCTTAGATTAATGTTTGCATTAGTGTGACAGATACGATTTTAACTCATGATGAGGAACAACTGAAATCCAGCCAAAGTAAAATTTCCCCATGAACAAGGGAGATATTTAAACTGACAAAGTTTCAGGCATAGTTACTCTGTATTTGTGTGAGTGCATTAAACGTGCATACTCTTTAATACATTCGCAGGTTCAGAATGGCGTGACTATATACACAACATGGACAACAATTGCAACTCTAATTAACCTGACCATTGTATTGACTTATGATGCAAACATGTCCCCAACGGATGCTGCCACCATCTCACTCTCCATTTTGACTGTTGTGTTGCTTGTGTGGTAAGTGCATCAAAGGAGAATGCCCTTCACATTGGAAAACATTTGTGGAAAAATGCAATATGCCATAACTCAGGCGTCCATCAGGGAATTTCAAAAGCAATGCGTGTATGTATTTGGTCTTTCACAGGTTTATCATGGAAAACTTTGTCCTTGACAAGCATGTGAGGTATATCTTCATCATCTACCCTGTTGTGATCTGGGCTCTGTCTGGAAACTTGACCAAAAACTATGATGCTACATCGCCCAGCCGCAATGGCATCTTCATTGGTAAGACACTGACCAAAAAATACATTTACATTACATTACATTACGGTATTAACAAAAAATACATTTGATGACAATCTTAGTGGTTAGCACTGTCACCTCACAGCAAGAAGGTTGTGGGTTTGAATCTCCGCCTCGGTCCTTTCTGTGTGGAGTTTGCATGTTCTCCCTGTGTTTGCATAGGTTTCCTCCCACAGTCCAAACACATGCGTTTGTGTGTAATATGGTATATGATGTAGTATGTATAGTATATGATGTATTGTATGTATATTACATAATATATGATGTAGTATGTATATGATGTAGTTTGTATATGATGTATGTATGACATAGTATAAGATGTAGTTAGTATATGATGATGTATGGTATATATAGTATGTATATGATGATGTAGTATGTATATATGATGGTATGTAAGTCACTTTGGATAAAAGCGTCTGCTAAATGCGGCAATGTAACAAACGTTAATTACACTGATGCACTGAAGGATGACAGAGGTGGACAGTAATAGTGAACATGAACAACATAAGACTCATAAAGTTAACCGAGGTGACAGTGCTTCTACTTGGAGCAAAATATTTCATTACCTTTCCACCTCTGATGGATGAGGAAATGTTATAGCCTGTGTAAAAAAATCTATTGGAGGCAAGCAGCAGAGAATCTTGATGACCACAACCATTTGTACTTTTTTCATCCCTTAGCTGCGCTGTTGGCTTTAACCTGTGTGCTGTTTGTCATACGGATTGTTTTGGTCGTTTGGAGGCACATCACACAGCCACTATACAAAGACGTCAGCCCTGAGGCCATGTCACCCATGGAGATTGCTGAGAGGCAGAAAAAGATATTTCATTAAACATTTTGCTCAAGATAGTTTTTTTTATGACAAAGGGATACTTTTTGTTCAAAAACCTAATATAAAATTATGTTAGTGTTGTTTTTTGATGCAGTTACTTGCAGTTGCTTTGTTGATAACTTTGAGGGAAAGTGTTCACGAAATGTGAATTAAATGGACTCTGACATCATTTGCGTGACAGTCAACACATCATTTCATTGGCAATATGCATTTCTTTGGCTGACTGTGATCTATGAACTTTTTATGGCTCTTTTCTAACATATTGATTGCTGACAGCCCTTTTAAGGCACAGATAAGGAGACGGTTACAACACTGTTCTTGGAGCAGGGTGTGCATTTTGAAGCATCAAGACACACCATCGTAATCATCCACCTTGTCAGCATACACATACATATACATTTCCCACGGCTTCATGTTGTTTTGTGTCAAATGCCAACTTATATTCCAATGCTGATGGTAGTTCCCTTATCTTGAAATATAAGAATAAGAAACAAAAAGTTACTTTTTCTATGTTTTTAGTATTGAATACAACTGAAAGAATACAAAATATCACAATAATAAACAAGCATACATAAAGTATACAGGACACCACAAACCCACATAAATATATCTAAAACAAAATGAAAACATAGATTAGGAAAATGAAAAAACTGGAGGAAATGTTTCATCCAAAGTAGATTACAGAAACATTTTACATAGATTATACACATTTACAGTTTTCATAGTTTTCTTATTGTTTGAAGTATTTATAGTAACAATGTATTGCTCAGATTATTTGACAAAAGCACTAAAGCGAGGTTTGGTATTGGACTATTTACTTTTATATTTGTGAAATAAAATAAGATTATTGAATTATTAAGTAAAATGCTTCTCTTCTCTTTGATTTAAGTTGTTGAAATCAAACTGAAATTTACCCACTGCAAGGAAAACATCCTTATTTGTATTATTATGTATATAACCCTATACTTAATATTTGCTGATATTTTGCAGTAGTCTTTTTGCATGAAAACTCTTCCAAAAATAAACATTATACAGATTTAGGTGCTGAATCACAGAAGTAACAGTGGGTTACAAGGGGTTCACAGCAAAATGAAGACTAGTTTAATGTCCCTATTATTTCACACACTAGAAGTTAGCACAATTAAAGAACGTAGAATATGAGGATGACTGTTTTGATCAAAAGTTTCACTCCTGCCAACCTCAGTATAGACAGGTATGCTAATATTTTGTAGGCTATATCATAATTAACAATAACAAATCTTCTCTGGTGGGGTTTCTTGGGACACATTCACATTGGGGCTTTGAAATGGAAACGTTTCCAAACTGTGGCTTTATGTTACATTTGTGACCTGTGGGGGCAGCAACGTGTCAGCGCCAAGGAGCTCTGCCAAACCAAGAAGACGTAGAAGAAGAACGTCGCACTTTTTTATATGGGTGCGCGGGCTATTCAGATTTTGTCAACATCTTTGTTTAGCTAACGCTAACGTTTTAGCAAGGTAGCTCGATAGCTAGCACACCAGCTTTCCAGTTAGCATCTACTAAACGCTATCTATATTTTTTACAGGGCTGTCTCAAATAAATGTCTACTCGTGGTTAATTGAGAGCACAAGAAGATGTGCTAACCACCGAGCTAGCATAACAGTTTGTTAGCAAGTAGCGGACACGGCTCGTTGGCCAAAACAGCTGTCTAAAAGGGAGACATAACGTTAGATGGAAAGCAAATACCCTACTCTGGTAAGTGAACGTCTTGTAATTTACTTTTCAAACGTTAGTCCGCAAACTTATCTTTAGGTTACCTAGGTCACCCATTACGCAGTTGAAAGCAAGAGGGGTCAGCCAGAACAGTGGTTTGTGTTTAACAACTGCTTTTTTGTGTTCCTGGTCAGCGAGGGCTGAGGAAAGATGTAGTCTAAAATTGAAAAAAAGAAAGTGTACTGAGGGGATATGGGGTGACTCCAATGGTAGAAACCTTAATCTAGTATTCAAGTTAGCAAAGTACCTATGGTAAATAGATGCTTTCCACAAAAACACAGGGCTAACTCTTGTTATACCCATTGCCTGTTCACAGAGGCGACCACAGAGGAAGCTCCAATACCTCTCAAAGAAAGAAAGGTATACTTGACAAATATTTCAAAATGATTTATAGGGGACTGTCATGCAATTTAAGAACTTATTGATGTTATTCCTACGTTCTGAACCCTTTCCAATCATTTATGAATGTGAACAAAGCCAGAAACCAGAATACTTGGACTCAAACTTGGGATGTCAGCCGGTGTAATGGCTTTGCATACTGTATAGATAATGAATTGGAGACTGATTTTGTGAATGCATGGGTACTCTCCCAGCCACCATCACAATTTCTCCCAATTAATTTGTTAATGTCGTACACAATGTACAACAATGGCTTAAATGGAGTGGTGTTCCCCTTTTAATGCAACATCTTTTCTGTGTACTGTGGTTAAGACTAAACTTTTGTCTGGGAATGATGAAGTTTGTCGACCAACATTTTGACCAGACGCTTGTGTTTCAGTTCATCTACACAATGGACAGGAAAGACGACTGTGGAAGACATTGATAGGCTGTTTGATGACTTGGGTAAGTATGTGATTAAGTTGCGTTGTTATGATTTAGGCAATTTATTTTGCATATTCTGCCTTGATATCATTATCTGTTAACCTATATGTCGGCATTCTTTGCAGGTTCATCCTCAGATGACGACCTACTCCCCATATCGCCACCGCACAAGACTGAGACAGAGAGTGAGGCTTCACCAGTTAAACGGCAAGGTCGTAAAAGTGAAAAACATCCAAGACGTCAAATGGTAATGTGATTTGTGTTGGCAGTTAGTGAATTTTAGGCAGAGCCAGCCAATCATCAGTGTTGTAGGGCCAGTAAAGCCTATGAGGGGAAAATGTGAATGATGCTAAGAAATGTTCCCTTTATTCACGTCCCTTAATATGTTGTGAGTTTTATTTAACTTTTACTTCAGTCAGTTTGAACCAGAAGTGTTAATGTCATGTAAATTAGATTTGTCTGAGTTTGTTGTTGATGCACTGCTGTTCAAGGCTGTTGTGTTCTCACTTGGGAAAGGGCTGGCTAGCCACAGCTTTTTACTGCTGTGAATGTTTTTTGAAGATTCAGCTGGTCTCATCAGCGGTTCATCAGTTGGTGGGCCTAATGCTCCCCTCTTCAATCAGACTAGATTTTCTGCATTGTACTGTCCCGAGCCATCCATTAAGTGTCTCTTTACCCTTTAGGTTCCCAAAGAAGATGTCTTACAACTAGTAAAAAAGTCAGCAAGTCCAAAACGTGATATTGGTAAGAAATTTGTACATGCACGATACTGAGAAGCTACTTGATTGCATTATGAAGGATTCATTTAAATGTTAAATTATTTGTTATTTGCCCTGTCTTGAGTGCAGTTATATTTTGCCTGTTGATGAGTACTGCTTTTCCTCATGGTAGATATAGACAGCCCATTTAAAAACCATGGACCAATGAAGACATCCAGCCCCATTGAGGGGAATATGAATGTGGAGGAGCGAGCGTATGAAAAAGACAGGACTGTGTCCCCAATTATTTTTGTCTGTGAAGAGGATGTACAGGAAGAGCTGAAGACTGTGCCTCTCCCCATCCCGAAACCCCAGTGCAATAAGCAAATCACAGAGGAGTAAGGATCATTATATAATGCCTTTCAAGTAGAAAACAAGTTGTTTGAAATAACTTTTGCGTATACTGACCTTAGTCTGTTTGTAGTGCTCTTTGGAAAAACTAGGAAAGTGTAAAAGTGTGTTGTCACTACTTAATTTCTCCTTTCCTCTAGGGGTGTTGACGCTGGGTTGGAGTCTCCACCAAAGAAGTTTTGTTTAAGCAAATCCAAAACTTCTACTCACACGAAGAAGGTGGCATTATCATGGTGAGGCTTTTTAAAACTTACATCAACACAATGGTTAGTTAATTTTCAGGAGTGGATAATGTTTCGACTATCCTCTGCAGCAAAGAGACTGGCCCAGTCACAGAAAAAACACACAAGAGACGTCAAACACCTTCCCTGGAGCCCCCCCAAAAAACACCAACGTAAGAACTGATGACTGTTTGATGTACATTTAATGCAGCAATACATTGTGCCATTTTCCTGTGCTATAGTGGAACTTTATTCAATCGTTTCTGTTGTTTTTGCATATTGCTTATTACCAGGCAGGGGAATACAGACCCACCAGTGCCAGCAGTGAAACAGGAGCCTCAACACCCAGCTCATGAGGAAAAGTCAGAACGTGTGTACATGCAGCCGCCGGTGGACATGTGCACCCGTGTGGGAAAAGACAGGACTGCTTTTCTACAGAAGCTTAGAGATGCTGGGCAGCCCAAACCAGCGTGGTGAGTTGAGATAACAGTACCACCTGATGAAAAATGGCCATAATTGAAATAGCTTGACATAATATAGGCTTCTGTATTAATCTCTGTGCACTTCTGAAGTACTTCAACACTCAACATAGAACAGTGAATAATCCATTCATTCCTCTTTTAAGCCCCATGAAGTCACTGTCTCTGGTAAAAGTACCCCCTCCTCCCGAGCCAGAGGATGACTTCCTGATTCTGGAGGAGGACACACCTCTTTGGTTTTCCATCCCAAGAAAAAAAGCCCACAGCAAGAGTACATCCACAGAGAGGCAGAGCAAAACTTCCAGCACTGATAAAGGGACAAAGGACAGCCAACCAGAGACGGCAGAAAAACAGCAGGAATCAGGGCAGGCAAACAGCAAAGGGGGAAGTCAGATTGTTCATCAGCAAACAAAGAAGAAGAAAGAGAAAGGAGAGGTGAGGAGATCAGAGTCTATAAAAAACAGTAAAGAAAACCCCACGAAGAGCAGAGTTAAGTTGTCAAAGGGGACCAGAGAAAGGAGTCGGGTGTCTGGTGCAGTAAAGGAGACTCTGCCTGTGGAGGCTCTAAAGGAGCAATGCCAGGAGCAGAGCAGTGAAGAGCATGGAGGTGCTGTAGACCTATATTCTCCAGGGCAGCAAGCAGAGCAGACGGTTGGTCCAGGTAAGGTCGTGCTACCATTTACATCTCTTCCTATGTGTTAACATTGATCGTTTGACTCTTTCTAACATTGGTTAGTAAAAGGGAACCATTTAGAAATTCATGTACTACTACTGTTGCCCAGGATGGCAAAATCAGTATTTGTTAACATGAACAAGTATATCAAAGCTAGAAACCAGAAGACGCACAGCCTTGATGAGCTCCATTGACATTGAATTGGAGAGCGAGTTTATGTAATCATAGAATATAGAATGTTTATTATGAGTAATATTTCCAAATATTCTCCTGGAAGCTCTTTTGCTTTTAATTCTCATTGGAAATTTGGCTATTAGTGAAGGTAATGAATGTTCAGTAATGCAATTCCAACTGTCTCAAAGCAGAGTTTCCTATCAAAATCAGTGGTATTGTCTTTTAAGCAGCTCAAATGATAAAAGCGTATTTCTTTGCCTGTTGCCCCTTAGCCAAAGAAATCGTAAAACCAGAAGTGCAAAGAAAAGTGACATCAAAGGATCCAGCAAATGGAAAGGCTGAGCAGACCAAACCCTCAAGTGCTGGTGAAGGGAGCTCATCTGAAGGCAGCCAGGTGCTTGGGAAAAGGAACAAACCTAGAGGGTGGTTGCTGAGCAGCTCTCAGGAAATGACGGTTACAGACCCACCTATGCTTAAGAAGTCAAAACAGACCCACAAAAAGACCAGAGCAACAGAACCAGTACCTATAAAGGCTAGGAAGGATGGAGATTTAGAGGAGAGAAATCAGAAGCAGTTTGCGCCGTCATCCAGCGGGACTGCAAGGCAGAAGGTTGAGAAAAAGCCAAAGGCCAAACTGACCAAAAAGAAAACTAAGAGGAGAGAAACCACAGACAAGACTACACCGACAGACAAAGAATTTAATGTGACTGTGGCAGAACAGATCCGAGATCAGGAGGAGCAACAACAGTTTCCGGATCAGGTCCTGGACCATGGACAGCTCAGCCCTTTGGTCTTTCTGCACAGAGAGCACAGCCTCAACCAAGGTAATGTCAGGGGTTTGTCTCCACTGATGGGCTCAGAGTTTATCCTTTATTAAAGCATTTACTTCATTCTCAAGCATTTCAAGTTATGTTTGAAATATTTTTATTTGTGTACAAATATTCTTGATGTGTTGTAAATGTTAACAGATGGGTTTATAAAGACAAAACAATAAGGTTTGCAACATATTAATGCTCCATGTGTGATATTTTACAGGGGCTAAGATTTTTGACCGAATATACCATAACACCCCTAATGAAATAATACCCAGGACACCAGTCCCTATCTCTCCCAAAAGAACTGAAGTGGAGCATGTCAAGATGCCAGTACCAGAGAAACGGAGGAGGAAAGCTACCGGTAGCTGGTGGTTGGTTAATGAAAGCTCTGAGGATGTGGAGAGCATCTCATCACAACTTCAAAACCCCAATCCCAAGAACCCCAAAACTCACAAGGGAAGAGGAACACGGTCTAAACAATGGAAATCCCCTGCACTCGGAACCCCCAAAAACGGTAACATGGCGGTTTCCCTTAAGCCACTAGGGGCAGTTCCTGAGCCCCTACTGAAACAGAAACAATTTTCAGCTCCAAAGGCTGTCAAGCGCTCTTTGTCCATTATCCCCTCAGCCACAGAGACCCCTTCTGTGGCCAACAGTAGAAACACACGTCAGAAGAGCAGGCGTAAAGTATTACCTCTCCAGGAGGAGCAGTCTGTTCAGAGCAGCAGTGTCATTGTGTGTCCTACTGAGGACGCCATACAAGTTCCTGCCACTGAATGCATCAAAGTCGATAAGGCTGCCAATGTCACGGTCACAATGCATGCTGCAGAATCTAGGAAGAAGCATAGCTGGCCTTCAAACCATGAGATCCTACAGGCCAACAAACGTCACTCAGATGGCACGTAAGGAACAGTCTAAATGTTGCCACTCTAACCTTTCTTTTTATTACACCAAATGTATTGTGTTTTTATGTTTTGTTTTTGTTTGCGTTTTGGCAGGTTAAAAGACCTCAGAAGTGGGCCATCCTCTATGATTGAGCTGGAACATTATGAGGAAAATGAGGACTGCAGTATGTTTTAAACATTGTGCACATACACGAACCATGTCCTAGCCTAAAAATATACAAAGATTTGCTTTGAGTAAAGTTGATTACTTGTAGACATGGTGTATTTCCTGATTGAACTTCACCGAGCCAACCTAATACATTTCTCGTGTAATTTAACTCTTTCTTTTATCTTTGTTTGTTCAGCTCTCGCGTCATCCAGAGTTGTCCATTCTGTGCTGACTGAATCAGATCTGTGTGGTCCTCCTCTCAGACCGCTGGTCTTACAGGTTAAGGATAAGGCCAACCTAACGGAGTGGTTCCAGAATCTCTGGCCTGTCCTGGTCGACAGTAAGAAAATATGATATCTGCTAAATATATATATAAACAACACACTTCATTTAGCCTCTTTTAAATGATTTATAGTTACAGGTAACTTTACAGATAAAGGTAACTACCAAAACAGGAGAGAGAGACTAGATGGTACTCAGTAGAGGGCATACCTCTGCCAGCGCTATGCAATTCAAGATATGCCAGTTCCACATGCTGGATTTTCACACCCACCCTTTGGTGAATTGATATGAACGTTACTCAGTTCTTCCTTGCCCCATGACCAACCTTTCCATTTTTAGATGCAATGCGCCTTGGCATAGATTATAACTGTATTGTAGAAACTGAAGGGACATGACACAATTTCTCAACAAGAACTGCCATCATTAGATGTTTTGATGTTTTGTGGAGGCAGGGGTGCATAGTGAGTAGAGAGACTGGCTCTCAACTGTAGGACCCAGGTTTATTCTTCTGTTCGCATGTATCCACCTTGCATGTTTTCCTTGAGACAAAACACTGAATCTATCACCTTCGGGGGTGCTGTTCTGTAGCTGACCCTGCACTTTGACCTCCCTGTGGAGGAGCACAAGAGAAAAGATTTCCGTACAGTGATACACAAAGTATCACATCATTATTATTATATTTTTAGGCTGGAAAACAGTCTTTGTTCCCATGTTAAACTGGGTTGAGAAGAGGTGACTTTGCATGTGACATCTGACATGAACCATCAAGTACGTTTTGGCGAGATGTGCAAAATTAACATCACGATAATCATAGGAAATTATTTCGATACAATAACGATACCCGATGACATGCAAAATCTCATGTTAAATAATGAAACTAATTAAAATGGTAATATACAGAACTATGAAACTAATTTTCAAATAATATATTGATCCAGATCTCATTTCATATTTTAATTACTAATTTAGACATCAGAATTGTTCATCGCCATATACTGAAAGATGATCAATGATAATATTGAATTATTGCCCAGCCCTACCATTAAGTAATTTGTACTTGTCCTTGACTTCTTGTAGATGGAAGTGAGGTAACCCCAGACCAGTTTAAATGGTACTCTTACCAAGGCAGAGCTATGGGCTTCCACATGGATCTGCACTGCGGTTACTTCTGTAATGGCAAGATCCTGCTGGGCTCCTATATGAAGAAACCTCTGTGGGTGGATGACTGTGCTACAACAGTGAGTAAACAATTCTTTCTCTTTTGTACAGTATAGTGTGTATATATATGTGATCATGCTCCATTGTGCTGAGCTTTTTTTGGGGTTCTGTTTTAAAGGTTTTTAACATCTTTACAAGCTGTGTGCGTATGACCATCAATGGCAAGAAGTCTTGTTTCAACCCAGGACAATCCTTCATGGTGCCACATGGTAAGCATATGATATATTTAGTGTAGCATTAAATTTGATGTCTCTCTTTTAGTTTCCACGATCAATAACCGTATAATAAGGCGGCATTGAAATGTGTAATTGTATATTTGATTTAATTGACGCTCCCAACTTTTTTTTCCTGAAACATGTGACTTATCGAATTAATCTCTGGCTCCGCACATTTGCTATGACATTAATGTTTATGACAGTTTCCATGCTGCAGTAGACTCTCGTGTCAGAAGCATTTTGCTGATGTTGGTGCCAAGCTGATAGATTAAATTGTAAAATCTGTTCCAGGATAATACATTCTGGTGATACAATTGTAGCCTAATGCATTTCCGATACAAAATCAATAAACAAATTGCAAAATACAGCCTTCAATTATATGCACACTGGTCTTAGAAAAAAACTATTGCCTAGATTAATGGATTCAAAGAATTAATTTATAACACTTCAGTCTTTCCATTTTGAATCTGTAGGTCTATCTATTTAAATGATACGTTTCTTTTTTTGGACCGTAGGTCCTATTTGTGGACTTTCTACCATGCAACATGAAATGTAGGCTATCTCAACCAAAAATGTTGAAACAACTGTTCCATTTGAAACAGAACTATTTTGCCGACCGCACTTTGCACTCTAAACGTCCGATTGGTTAGAACAGGGCGGGTAAACAGAGAGGGGTTTGTTTCACAGTTAAAAATGCCCAGTTAAAATTCAGGTCGCACAGGTGAAAAAAGTCAATATGTAGTTCCAGTAGAATAATGGTACAATACAGATGATCAATACTACTTAATCAGTTGTGATCACAATATTTAGCAAGATAATCTGGATAGTAATTTTTGCCATAACTGTACAGCCCTAGATATATCGCCATGAAAAGGAATAATGATCTTTGTTATACAGTGTCTCCATGTTATTTTGTTGTTCCTTACTGTGTTGTTGTATTACTACACAGGACATTCCTACAGCATCCAAAACCTCACGGAAGAGCCTGCAGTCCTGTACTTTAACAGGATGCTAGCAGGAAGTCCTCATTGATGTCGTCAATGGCAGCTGGACCACCAGACCCCCTTTCACATGTAATGACAAAACCCTCAGGGGTGTTAAAAAAGGCTGGTATGGAGATGTTTCATTCATTTTGTTCTGTACTTAAAAAAGTAAAAAAGAGTTTGGTGACTGATGTATTAAAATAACAAGTTGTAAATAGAAATGACTGCTATTTTTGTGTTTAATAAACGTCTTTGTTGTGCTTCTAATGATGGATCAGATCCTGCTAACACAGCATTAAAAGTTAGTTGTAAATAATATAGTTTTGTGTGCTTTTGAATTTTATTTGGCCATTTCCTACATTTGTGTGTAGACATTGGTTTTCGCCTCTAAGGGGCAGTGGACCACTGTAGTGTAATGACTGCTTGTGTTAAACTTGCCTATGCAGGGAACACCCATTACACACTCATTCAGTCAATAGTACTAGCTTTGTGTAAGCGCGTTCATAGCATGCGTCATGTGTACTTTAAATGGTGCACACTCAAGGGTTGATGTGCATAAAGGTAGGAACCACATTTTGTGGAAGTACGGCAAAATAAGTATTTATTTCAAACGACAATTGCTATGTATACCAGGGTTGGGGTGAATTCATGAATTAACTTTCTTACCTCATATCTGAGATTACATGTGTTTATATATTATCAATACTGAATATCATAAAATGTTAAAGGTACCTTTCAGGTACATGATATGTAATTGTAATACATATGTATTTGATTTGTTTAACTTATTTGATTTGTAATGTTTATTAGCAAGTCAAGACCAAGTGGAATTTCATGCAATTACATTCTGTTTCTGTTTCCTGTCATTCCAATTCAATTCCAATTCTATTTCCTTAGAACTGGGTGCAACTCCAGGAATTGAATTGGGATTTACCATGCATGGCCCCAACCCTGATGTATACTAAACCCATTTGTGGCCCATTTCCCCCCAATGGTTTCATGTATATAGTCATGTTGGTAGTATGTTTTCCTCCCAACAATATCTATATGTTATTCGTTCAATGTCATTGCTTTTAACAGATCAATGTTTATTCAGGCAAAGTGCATAGATATAAAAGTGTAAGAACATCAATTGACAAGACAAGGAAAAGCCTTCTGTCGCTTATTTTCTCATTAATATACGCAAACAATCTTTTAAATGCATATAATCCCGAATATATGGGTTTTAAACTGTCTCGAACAACCCACTTCAACTCGAAATGGACCTACAAAAAGCGTCACCATTCACTATGATGCCCCAAAAGAGGTTTTCCATCAAACGTCTCAAACGTACATCTTGGCTTTTCTCGGAAAGACGAGAGGTTCAACAGGAGTGATGATGTGTGGCTCGGGTGGGGGGAGATACACTTAAAGAGGCCACTGAGTACCTTCATCTGAGAAATAACAGCCTGGAACTCTCTTCACATGCCACTTCACCACCACAGCCATCACTGTCTCAATCGTATCGTGTTCATTCTGCTCAGACTGGCACCACTGTCGTGTTTAAAGTGACGCCAGCTGGTTCAGCAGCATTAAGAATATCTAAAACCCCAATGTGGACCTGAGAATATTACAACTCATTGTAGGTTATTAGTGTTCAATGAAGTAGGTTTAATACCATCAGTTAAATGGTTACTCGTCTACGTTTCACTGTGGTAAAGACCAAGCCTATCATAAAAATGTACTGTACATATGTTAGAAATTAAACTATCACATCCAACAACATAACTGATGTTTACTTCAATGTAAAGTGATAATTTATCTTATTTTCAAAAAGATAAGATAACAATTTGGCTCAGCCTGTGTGTGTGTGTGTGTGTGTGTCTGTCGAACCTGCTCTGGATACTTTTCTCAATATACAGTATCTCTCCAGTGTCTTCTGTTCCCTTTCCACTGATCTAATCGACTTTCCTGCTGACACTTCCCTTACGGCTCTTATAAGATCCTCCAAGGTGGCTGAGCCCCTGTTTGTTACATGTTTAAATCAACTACATTTTACTAGACTGTAAATGTAATTAGACTGGGGCTAAGAGATGTTGGCTCCACTTACCCCTTTGGGCTAATGGCACATTGTACCCCACAACCATCCCTTTGACAAAGCTGTGTCACACAGCTAATCAGGCCCACAGTTATTATGACCTCGTATTGTAATATACAGCAACGGTTTGTCAGTTATCTTTTGTTACGGTAAGAATGACATGGAGCCCACACACACATCGGGAACAAGAACAAAACATGCGTCCTCTAGTGGGATAACCATACCCAATGTTCTGTCATGAAACATTTACTGACCTACTTTATGGAGGCTGATTTTTGTTGCTTTATCTCTGAATCTGTTATCTTTTCCCTCCTACTATACCATTGAATTGTTAATGATTAACTGATAACGAGGCGTTTCTTAAAAAGGGGCCTGATATTTGTGTATATCCTCACACCTCACACAGGAGTGGTTGTTTAATAATCTAGTAAATGGGATACTTTATTGGTCCCCATATGGAAATACTCGTCATTGTGTAATAAAGGTGCTGTCCAGTTACTTTCTGCAGGCTAAATGAAGTATTTCGCTGAAGCACGCGTCCTGGTAGAACCCCCTGTCTAAAGGCAAACTAAACGAATCAGCGTGCATGACTTGGATATTAAAAAACGTGTCCTGTGCACGGTGCAGTAGCAGTCTAACTCGCCTCAGGGCCGGATCTCCTTCAGAGAAGTAGATGCTCCAACCACCAGAGCATATCCTGGAACTGCCTCCCAGGTCTTTCATTATAAAGCTACGAACAAATATGCTGCCTAACAGTTGTCTGTGGAAAATGCCTTAGCTGCCTATGTCGGGGTAAAGTGCAAATGCAGGATGCCATGCTTGGATTAGTTAGTTTGAGTGGCGAGAGGCCCTGAATAATGTATCCCTGAGAGTCTTCTTCATCTCAGCTCTCGCCACCAAAATGCACTTTCTCACTCTTCTCTCTCCCTGAATGCATCTGACATAAGCGTATTTGAAACAGCGACGACTGGCATTTAACCACCAGCATATACCACACGATGCTTGCTGATCTTATTTCTCATGGATACCAGCAGGTAGCAGCAAGTATCGTCCCAGGTGTCACGTTTGAATAATGCCAACTGTGTTTTTGTTTGTCATAAACTCCAGAAATGTGACTTTGGAGAACGTCTGTCCTGCTGTCTACTGTCTACTTCCGTCTGACAACAGATTGATTGTCGGCATTGGAAAATTCCCGAGATAGAGGTAGATGCCTAGTTAGATAGCAAGATAGATAGATTGAGAGAGTCGTATCTCCTGACTGAACGTACCGTATAGGAAGGAGTGCAACTGCAGAGTGCATAGTGCTAATTCAAGAGGTTTCAGTGACCTTTATTTAACTCATTTCAATAAATCACATTTTGGTTTGCAGCTATGTTGTCTGATTAGATTCATATGTTTTACAATGAGCTGTGTCTGGAATGCTTATCGGCAGAGAATTATTGCTCTGTGAAAAATGAGACTTTCAGGCATTTTGTTTACTCGTTTATGGAGTCGTGCACGTCTTTCATATAATTCAATCAGATTTTCCAAGGCAGCGTAAATTAATATACGCCACTTGAATTCTGAGTCAGCTGAGAATAGCTATTTGACTCGCTGTATTGTAAAACCTGAACATAACCAGCAGGAAGAAACAATGTCAACCTGAAAACCGTCTGCCAGTGAACACATTAAATAACCAGAGTATATTAATGACAATAAAAATGGCCCTAGCGTAGCTTTGCATTGCCAGGAATTGTTTTGGTCAACACAAAGGCTATACAAGTTTTCTGTGATTAGTCTACGCTTCATGTCTAGAGACAGACTGCCAGCATTGAGTATGATTTCCTCTGATTGTTTGTTAAAGTTGGCTCTAAACATTTGTCTGTGGCTACATTAGTACTAACAGGCACAACTCTTTTGCAGAGCATTTCGAGAATAGGGCTTTACATTGTTATACTTACACGGTTCTGCAGGAAAATAACATGTGATGTCACTGAGGCAGGTAGGTATTCACGTTGTTGTTCTCTCTCTAACTCTGCTGGCCCAATTGAAACGCGTTCCTCTTGTAGACGTTGCGTCCTCCGTTTCATTCAAGTTAGGGTGAAATCCTTTTCCACATGCATGGACTTGAAATTTGTCTATTTTGTTGTGCAGTGAAAATACTTTATAATGGCATAATCACGTTAGCAGTGTAAATGATTGCGGTGTCCTTGTGCACCAGGGTCCCTCTCATCCCCTCCTCCTGCATTACACTGTTTGGCATGCATCCAGATAGCCCTGAAAAATACAGCCAATAAATTCACAGAGAATCAAGACACAAATTAGTTCTCACCGGGACAAGATACTGCCTTGGACAAGCGTTGCTATAAATTCTGAATTACAATCTACATTTTACATTTTCAAGATTAAAAGTACAGTGTAAATTGGCAATGGACATTTTCAGTGAGAAAATACTTGAAGGCCAACAGCTGAAAACGGACAGATTTAGGCTGCAGAGAGATGTAGGCTGCTAAGGCGTCTCGCTTTCTGGCTTCCAAGCAAACTTCATCCAAGGAAATAAATGAATGGAGAACATCCATAACAAAACAAAACAAAATTCATACATAAAAATAAATACCTATGCATAGGCATTTCAATTCTCTTATTCCTGGGCAAAAAGTTCAGTTCAACTCTGAAGGCTGCCACTAATGCCACTCACCATCTTAATAAATACATATAATAAATACATCTTGTATCATACAAGACATAGCTTGGATGCATGCACATTCTTTAAAACAAAAGGGTTGACTTACTTTTGAATAATTACACAACATATTATTGTATTAATTCTGATTCAACTTTAATTTCATTAAAAAACAACAACAAATGTTATGTGACTTGTACTTTATTGTCTACCCTTGGCCAACCCACCTGTGTTTCAAGATGAGATAGTCAAGGAAGGGTTTATTTCTGACCACAATCAAAGTGGCACCCTGTGGAGGGATGCTCTGTCAGGAAGCTCTTCAGAGGCTGTTAAACCCTCCCTGGCTCAACCGTAAAGCAACCAATTACAGTAAAAGCTCCAGGGATCCTCTCTCTCACCTTGCGAATGTGACACTTGGAGCCAGCTGTAATGGCGTCGAACAGCAGCCAATGGCCTCAGAAAAGGTCCGAATGGGTGAGCTGCAGTATCCGCTGACTCGGCACTCTCAGGTACCTCTGCCGCACTATATACTGACGCAACAGCTTGAGGTTACAATAAATGTGAGAAGGCTATCGGAAGACCTACGTGCTGTGAACGAACGAGAAAATAATTGCTCCACAGTGTTGCAAATTCCAACTTTTTTTTTGGTTGCGCCCCACTTTCCCCTCAACCAGCCTTGTCTACATCTACTTCAGGTAGCGGTGTCCTACATTTCACAGAATTACTTTCTACAACCCCCAGAGACCGGGCCTGAACCTTCTGCTGCGGGTCGTAGCTGTAGGCGGAGGGGTGGAGAGATAGTGAGACGACAGCAAGAGCAAGAGAGCCAGTTGAGGATAAGTGGGAGTTGCACCCCTTACTCAAAAAATGCATCATGTCTTGTGGCTGCATTGCATTCTGGTCTGTTGAGGCTAATGCTGGGGGAGAAATTGGTCTCTCTTCCACAGTTTTTCCAAACACATGCATGGCTTTGACGATATGAAATAATATATTAAATAATATACGGACCTCATATAGGTATGTTTCTTTTTCCTGCTACTAAAGACTAGTTTGATTTCTTAAGTGCAATCGAAGCGCCCGTGATCTGTAGGTCCCTCTAACATACTGAACCTGTGGTGTGCCGTGCGTATCAGGTAAATGACACGGTTAGCAGTAATTGCAGGGGAGTTTTCTCCCCGAGGTGCTGTAACAGGAGCAATGTACATGGTATAGTGTGTATTTGTACAATTTGTTTTGTTCCAGGAAATCATTGCTGTGACTGAAGCTGCAAGCTGCTGTTTGGCACTTTAGTCAATTGTAACTGGGTTAGTGCAGTAACATAGTACTTTGTCTTTGTACTTTATGCATTCCCTCCTTCAATCCCCCCTTGTTGGTTCCAGGCCTATCACCAGAGGGGCGTCACCATAATTTCACCAGTTTTTGCAAGATTGTTTTGTTGTGCACACCAACTCCATTCACAGGCCAAACCCAAAGAATGCTATGAATGAAGCAAGTTTGAATGGGACATTTAAAAATGCATGACGCAATTGATTCAATATCATTGAATTGATCTGAGGACAGACACCAGAAGATGCCTCAGAAATATTGTGACTTACTGAAATGGAAAAAGTGCGCGCGCAAAAAGAAGCAGGCAGATGCTTTGTAGGAGTTTGTGAAATTGAACCGGATGTCATTTCATTTCACGAGGTTATTCAGAGTAACGCGACCTTACATGACATAAAGGAGACTTCCACTCAAAAACAATTCTTTTCTACCGGAGACAATTCAAGATACCACTTGTTGATTTGTGACACCGATTAGACAAGTGGCACATTTTGACGGTGATTTGCGTATAACAGAGTTTCAGGTGACACGGTAACATTAGGAGATCGTGTCATTGGAATTCCCATTGGCAGCCAAATTCATAGCTGCTGGTAGGAGATGAAATGATGACGCCAATGACAATGATGTCACGATGACCTCTGAAATGATAGTATGGTCATTCTTTTGACGATTGATCTTGTCGTCTGCACAGAATATACATGTGACACAATTGAAGTGACAGGTAGCTCAAGCAATCTTCCAGCCCTCTGGTCAAGCTACGGGCTCGGTCAGTGATGGTGATGATGGTTGAAGAGTGACAGGCTACAGCGGTAATTCAATGGCCCGGTGATAGCTTGTCTGTGGCTACAAGCCCATATCTGACCAAGGGCTTGTGTTTATCAATGTGTACGTATGTGTGTGTGTGTGTGTGTGTGTGTGTTAAAAAAACGAATGAATCATTGTCCTTGATGCATTTGATTTGAGATACTGTTAGATCAGAGTTCTTTGATAAACTGGATCCTGCTGGATGCCTGTTGTCTAAGCGGGAGGTTGTGAAACGACGTAGCAGTTGGCCGGAACTTATCTCAAGGTCTTCAAGGTGCTGGGAGAACAGGTCGATTATGTGTTTTAGACCGACGCTATCTCTGGTGTTGATGAATAGACGTTTCATACAGAGCCGGCATCAAAGGCTATGCAAGTTAATATTCTGCCCCGCGCCGTGTGCTCTGCTATGTACTGTGGAGTGAGTATAAACTAAATGATGGATGATGGGGGATAATGTTGTAATAATTCATGTTCATGGTGTCATGAATTTGCATAGATAGTCTATACAGAGAGATAACAGTAAACTACACCAACAGTGACAGCAACTTTGTGGCCTGCAACTGCTCTGTTGTCATTGAACTGCAGTCTCACTTTGTGGGATCAAAAGTTTTTAGGTCCAAGTGAGGTTTATCATATTGTACTATCAGCTCTGAACCAAAGAATGCATCCGCATATTAGATAAATTAAAATATATACTGTATATTTGCCGAAAGATGGATGGGTAGTTATCCATAAAAACAATTAATCTAAAAGCCTCCGCTGGTTTTAAATAGAAAGCTTCCGTGAATGGAAAGACGTTTCAATGAAAAATCGGAGAAAAGAGATTGAACGTGCCAAACTAAAATTGATATTGATCTGGCCTTCGTCTTAAATCACGCTGCTTTTCTCAAACTGTGTCTGATATACAGTACATGTTATTCAAAGGCATATATCACGTGTGGAACGAGTATTGAAATAGTTCAGTCAAAAGAAGTAATGTTACTTCAGTTGGATTTTATTGAAGTCAAACATGCCTTATTCAAGTAAAAGCAGAAGTACATACACACTGAGCAAGTTTTCCTGCAATCCTCTAAAGTGTAAAGAACAAATTATCTTGGTTGGACTTTGATTCGAGAGTGAAAGTTCAATGTGAATAGTAAAGGGACAGGGACTGAACGAGTGCTGATAAGCTGATGACTTGCAAAATGATACGACTTCAGTAGCCCTTCAAATCAGGCTTAGAGCTGGATTACTTCTCTATTTCATGTTTCGGTAATCCTTTAAATTACAGGCCAGTAAGTACGTAGTAATGACTGAAAATAACTAAGTAATATCCAGGTAAAATAGATGAAACTAATTATAACGTTAGAATGACTGGTAATTACTGAGTAATATACAAGTGTTTTTACCAGTAATTGCACGAGATAAGTGGCACTTCCACACACTTCTGAGAACTTAGAAAGGTGCTGGAGGCGATGGATAAACAAGTTGAAACAGGAAGGAACACATCGTCTGTCTCCGTTGGTTTATCTTCCATAGAGTGGAGGGACATACAGCACAAAAAGAGACGACACCTGACAATCAATGTTTTTTCATTGGGTTTTAATTTACTTATAATGTAGAATACATACGATAATACATTACATATTTGAGAAAAGACATACCAATACTGACTATGTACAATATTCACATAGGTAAACAAACATACTCCATAGTAACTCTACACAAATAACAGAAAATCAATTTTTTTAAAACTTGTATCTATATTACTCATTAGTTACCAGTGATTCTAATGCTATAACTAGTTATTACATCTATTTTACTTGGAAATGTTATTTCCAGTCATTACTACATCATTAATGGTCTGTAATTGAAAGGGTGACCCATGTTTCTTGTGGTAAAGCCACGTTGTTGATGATTTTTCCTTAGATGCTCCTCCTGCTGTGGCTTTTTGACAGAAGCGTTTCACTGAAGAAAAACAAAAAGAAACATAAAGCTTGATGCGTGCGGAGAGAGACACAGTTTCAATATTCTAGCAGGCCTCCGTCTCCTCTGGATGTAAATGTACATGTAAATGTAGCAGTAGGAGGGATCACTGGGGTAGAAGGCGAGTTACAGATACCGAGCACTAAACAATATATTCACACAAGAGATAAAGTCGTTGTACAATATCAAGTGTATATGGCGATCGACAATTTGATTGCCATTGATATGTTTCACCCACGAACGACTCAAAACGGTCATGTCAAACTTTGTCATGGGTTTTCTGATCGTTGAACCAGCATTCAGTCACCGCAATACGAGGTTGACAGAGGAAGAGGCTGAACTAGACCAGCGTTGATTGATGGAGAGCGTCGCGAAACACCAATAGCTGTGTCTCAAAGCTGCGTCTTAAGTCGGCAGTCCGTCTTCAGGTATCGAGTGTGGGCGGCTTCAGATTGATTGTTTAAGCTCAAAACATCCTTGAACTTTATATTTCATGAACCCTCTCTTGAGCCATTTCTCTTCCCCTCTCAGGTCTCCCCGGATGGTCCGCGGCTCCGGGACAACTTTGTTGACTCCCTGTGTTTTTGTCTTTGGCAGGTGGTTGGGAAAATGTACAGCTGCTCAGACAGGCGATGCGGCACAACCGGACATTGGGCAATAATGTTCCTATTTTAACTGTCACACACCAGACTTGATCATCGCTCTGACAAATGAAGGACAAAGGACAAAGACTTTCTGCAAAATGACTGTGTCAAATTTAGAAACGTACCAATTTCAGGTTGATTCCCGGAGCACCAAGTACAAAAAGACTCTGCTGTATCTGAATAAGAGATTCGCAGGGTATTGAGATGGAGAGGCCATGTGGAACACAGAACATATATAACTGTGTACATGTGTAGGGGGGCAATTTTGATGAAACTTGAAGGGATGATGCATTTAGCATTGTTCTGCTGTTTAAAAAATTGCACCGATTGGCCTGATGGAGGCGCTATAAACAAAGGTCAACAAGCACTACTTTAACATTATTTTTAATGGCAAGAAGAAACCCCATAACACATTTTTTTGCTGTATCTTTCTCCTCTGCAGTTCCATCTTGACTACTAGTCACTTGTTCTTGCTCTGATAAATCAAAGACACACATGAAGGGGTTAGAAAAACAACAACCTTAACATCTAGCAGGATTTCAAAGTTCTTTTGCCCCACATTACCTCTGTGCCAGGCAGCGTGAAAACCTGAAGTACCACGATTATGTTTGGAGGCAATGCCATTTTGAACTCCCAAACCGTAATAATGATATTAGGTGTAAAGGTGAGGTCTCGGTGTGAAATAGCATCCTGCCAAGCCGATTTCCCTCTGGGAGGTGCGAGTGAGGACCAGCACTCTGTCAGACTCTGACACAGCTTTTCTCGGACTGGCTGTGACACTAATCCACACGCCTAGAGGTATTGATGAATTTGCTGGAAGAGGATACGGTGACACCGACTTTGTTGCAATCATTTCGCTCTCCATAGGGTCCAGGCATCATCTTCACAACAGTCAACCATGACCAGGTCACAGATCTCAACCACCAATCCTATTGTGCCTCAGCAGAGAATTATGAAAATACCATTTAAACGGACAAGCATATTGAAAAAATTATCCTGTGCTGATTGCAGATCAGTCTCAAGGCGTCTATTAGTCTCTCCAATGTCAACAGCACCTCAGTGGCAGGGTCTTTGCGCCGTGCCAGGTTGGTCAGGCAGCAGAGAGACGAGTGGACAGCAGAGACAGACACAGACCAGAATTCAGCTGAAAGACAACAATGGGTGGCAGGCAGACTGGTCTTCCACCTCACCACGGAGGAAACTAGACTCGGGCCAGCTGCCAACCTTATTGATATGTGTGGTTTTGAAAATTATAGTCATCTATATATATATCGCCTTCTCTGCTAATGGGTGTGTAAATTGCTTCGTTCATGTGAGTGCGCTTGAAGAGTCCTCTTTAGGTTGATCCCTGATTGCAGAGGCTCAGATAATACTCCCTCCACACACACCCACCCACACACACCTACCCACACACACCCACACACACCCACCCACCCACACACACACACACACACACACACACCTTCAATAAACTTTTAGATTCCCAGCCAGTGTCAGAATGAGACGAACCGGAGTGTGACCGACAGCAACCGGATAACAACGGGATGTTACTAATGGAACAGATCTCTGTGTTGAACCCCCCCAAAAAAAGAAGCAGGTGTAGAAACTCACATCCAATTTCCTCTGGCTCTATTCACTCTGGCCAGGCTCGGTGTTTGAAGCACAACGTGACAATGGGTGACACACAATACTAATCCTCTCACCTTCACCTGCACCCCTGGGTTAAGGGCTTACGGCATACGGATGCAGGGGAGAGACGGCGGCGAACGAGGGCCACGGCGGTGTTTGAGGACTGCTGCAAAAGTATTGTGCGGGCATAATAGCTGGGGTTACGATGATGACCCCCCCGCTTCACACCGTTAATTGTCCCGTGCTGTTGTTCGAAACGTACAAACACCGACACCCTAAACACCATTGTCTACATTTCGTATGACATTCTGTTCATGCTCTCTGATAATCATCACAACTGGAGATTAAACACACGATGCAACGGATTTATCTAAACCACGTCAACTGTCTCGTTTCCTCTCACGGTCCCTTTCTCCCTCCTTCAGCTTCCCCTCCTTCCCCGTGACCCCTATCTCCTTCCCCGTTACCCCTATCTCCTTCCCCGTGACCTGGAACAACAGCTTACACTGCAAATTGTGAATAATCCAGCTACTTCATTTATTATCACAGACACAGCCTGGCACAATCGAGATGTCTGCTTTCTTCCGCGTCTTCACTCTCGTGACCTTATCGAGATAGGAAGTTTGTCAGCTTGTGATAGTGTGTGTGATATATCGCCCCTTTGGATGTAAAGGTCACATCTGTTTTGAAATGCATCTAGATCGGAGAAACTATAGATTTCTTCTGCTCTAATCTAAACCAAATCCCCTCTTCAACACCACTAATGGGAGTTTAAATGGGTTTGTCAGTTTGTGTAATCAAGTGGACCATGTGTGGATTTTGGCGTATTAGTGATTGACATGCATTCGTATAACATGTTCGTTGTTTTTTACATTTCCAACTGACTGTATTAGTGATTGTGCGAGGATAATGCAGCTCGAGTAATGGACTGCCCGTGTTCCACTTATCATGCTGCCTTGCTGCCACAGTACATTACATTACATCACATTACATTACATTACATCACATTACATTACATTACATTACATTACATTACAGTACATTACATCACATTACATTACATTACATCACATCATATTACATTACAGTACAGTACATTACATTACATCACATCACATTACATTACATCACATTACATTACATTACAGTACATTACATTACATTACATTACATTACAGTACATTACAGCAGACGCTTCTGTCCAAAGCAACTTACAATATGTACATTTTGTCAACAGTAGTCAAACCAACCGTATATCGCAGTCTTCATCAGCTAAGCCTTCAATAGGAATAAGTAGCATTCATAGTAAGAAGGAAATTATTATTATTGTTTTGGAAGAAGAATACGTTTTAGTTTAGTTTATTCGTTTATTTGGCAGTTTAGAAGGATAGTTTTCATCCGTAGTCCCTGGTAGTATAAAAGAACAGGCATTGGAGTAGAAGGGGATAGAAGGGGACCATTACATGTTAGATAAGTCAGTTCCAGTAGGTCCAGGTGTGATCTGAATAGATGGTTTTTAGTCTCCGGTGAAAGATGGGTAGTGATTCAGCCGTTCTGACTGAAGGGAGCTCGTTCCACCATTGTGGTGCCAGAGATGAGAACAGTCCAGCTTGTGATGAGAGACTTCTGAGTCCACGTAGCGATGGGGGGCGAGGAGACCTGCAAGAGTGGAGGAGC
>OMOT01077118.1:0-11707 GCA_900312575.1 Acanthochaenus luetkenii | reverse complement strand
GAGGAGTGAACAGTCTTACACATTAACCTCTCTCTCTCTTTTTGCCCTGCCCAATCTGACAGAAAACAGGACGCAGGAAGTATCCTCCTGTCATCATTTGCACACGGCTGATTGGTTCCCATTGCCGGGACTGGTGACATCCCCAGGAGATACTCCATCACCAGCCAATGAGATGAATCACAGTCCAAACAGTAGCCTGCCACTAGCCTTGGCATGGCATGGTTGGCATGGAGGCACACATACAGAGGTGTATGTGCGCATCCACTGAACTTCACTGTTTGGGTTCGGGAACGAGTACTATGAAGCATCTGAAAGATGACACAGCAGATTAGATTAGATTAAACTGCGCTGATCTCCACGAGAGCAGCTGTATTCATTGTATTCATTCATTGTAGCAGTAGCAGAGAATTGAATATGGACAAGAGCAAAGTGTAAACACAGAGTATTGAAGACAACACACCAAATAACCACGAGTATGATCGTGATCATGTGAATAGCTACGAGGCATATTTGTATGTACACATTCATTTTTCATGTAATATTCACATTCATATTGTGAAATGCATTTTTGCCCATGAATAGCTACAATAACTTTAATAATGATTAATTCTCTCATATTGGGAAAAGCTGGTGAAGCACACTTCAACCTGTAAACTGTCAAATGAAGACAGTGTGTCTTCATTTCCTTATTGATTTATTTTCTGCTGCTGCAGCAACTCAATTCCCCCACAGAGATCATTAAAATGTCATTTAATAATTGTATCTAATCTAAATAATGACAACAAAAAACATAATGAGAATAATATCATAATAATCTGTGCTACAAGTGAGCGAAGGCTAAACAACAAATGACAAAGCAGTTTTATTATTCAATTATTTAGCATGGTATATTATATATGATTATGAAGGTAATCCTCCTTCTTCATTATTCCATTTACTTGCTGTAAAGCACCAGTTCCACTGGCAGCAGAACAGGCCCAGAGCATAATACTACCACCACCATGCTTGATGGTAGGTTTGGTGTTCTTGGGGTTAAAGGCCTCACCTTGTCACCTCCAAACATATTTCTGGTCATTGTGGCTCAATTCGTGTTTCATCTGACCACAGAACTTTCCTCCAGAAGGCCTTTTCTTTGTCCATGTGATCAGCAGCAAACTTCAGTCGAGCCTTAAGGTGCCTCTTCTGGAGCGAGGGCTTCCTTCTTGCACGGCGGCCTCTCATCCCATGGTGATGTGAAACATCTTGACTGTGGACACTGACACCTGTGATCCATCAGCTTCTAGTTCATCACAGATCTGCTTTTTGGTGGTTCTTGGTTGACTCTTGACCATCCTGACCAGTTTTCTCTCAGCAGCAGGTGATGGCTTGTGTTTTCTTCTTGGTCGTGGTAGTGACACAACTATGTCATGCACTTTATACTAGTTGATCTTGGGACCTGTAGCTGCTTTGAAATGGCTACAAGTGACTTTCCTGACTTGTTCAATGATCCAATGATCGTAGCGTGAGTCTAATGACTGTATCAAACAAGCCCTATTTGAATAAATCAGACAAGTCACCTGCTGTAGTCAATCATAATCACTCACAAGAAGTTAAGAGGCCACAAAGACGATTTGATTGCCACTTTCTACATCACCAAAATTGATAATATAAAATGCTTTGTATATTTTTAACCCAGCAGATTGTCATATTTCCAGAAGACCTATAATGCATTTATAAAAGAAACAAAATGCATGAATGTTTTTGTGACAAAGAAGTATGTGTTCCTATCATTGCATCACAGAGTTGTAGAAATCATCGGAAACTCAAGACTGTGTTCTTTACAAGTGTATGTAAACGTTTGACCCCACTGTACATATTAGCTTTTCACTACACGTTTCTGTTGGATCTCTGCTATAACTAGCTAGCTTACTGCTCTCAGTTGTGAATATGTGACTTTGTTTGTTTGTTTTTGTTTTACAGGCCACCGTAATGAAATACTTGTGTAGGATGAGGATTGTGTATCCTAATGTTCATTGATATATGTCGATGAAGGTCATACATTACTGATTGCCCCTTTAAACAACTGCTAAATGTGAACTGTGTTGTGGTGTAGTATAATCTAGTATCACATAATATCCTTGCCCTCTAACTTTGGGGCAGAGTTTCTCCTAACAAGCTGTGTACTGTAATAGGAGGATGGGTGAAACGTGAGTGGAATGTTTCTGTTGGCAGTAAACTAGCAAATAACTTATTATTTGTTCCCTGACAGTTGCAATGAGATACAGGCGCTTGAAAATAGATACACACACACTAAAGCATGCACAGATAGACAAGCATCCTATCGGTATGAGCTGTAGATCTATGGATGTAGAGGTGTATGACGTAACAGGATGTAATTTGTCCTGATTAGGGAGTTAGACACAAGTCCATTGGAAGCAATCAGATAATCAGGAATAGACGACCATTAATATGTATCACTGAAATAAAGGTGTCATTATATTTTATCACCCCTTCTCTCTCGCTCACACACACACTAGCTCTCTCAAGCCTCGACTTGTTGGTCGATGTGTTGCTTGGCGAGTGCTGGTGTGCAGAGAGACTGATTGCAGAATCCAGCTATGATAAATAACACTAATGAACTGAGAGGTTACAGAGTACAACCTGAGGAAAGGAAAGAAGAGGAGAAGAGAAGAGAGGGGGCCAAAGGAAAGGAGAGGGTGACATTTTTTTTATTGGGTCTCAGAGATGCTTTAAACCAATCTTACATTTTCAGAGAAATAATGTTTTCTAATTCTATTCCAACACAAGTCATTTACATTTTGCTGTTTTAAACAGAGGAAAACTGTTGCATTTTTGCAAAGTGATGCATTTTACATTTGCGGTTTGTTTGGAGTAAATAGAAGAAGAACTGCCGTTATCATGAGCAGTGATAGCCACCATGGCTAAACAGACAAAGAAAATAGCGCCACCTACAGAAACTCAAACCGCATCAACAGAAGATTTCTGAAAAAAGACGTCACGGTACTGGACACACTGTTTGATTGACAAGAGATATGTGGGAAGTGCAGTGAAGAAACACCACAGCAGTGAGGCTGAGCAACAAAGATGGAGACAAAATAGAAAAAACTAGTAAATCATGGATTACCCCTTTAAAACGTCCACATAATGTGCGCTGCAGTAGCTGCAGTATTAACACTCCAACACCCTCATCATTTATGGGCGGCAGCAGCTGACAGTAGCATGTAAATAGTGCGTGGTGGCATGTGTGTTTGTATAAAATGGAGGTGTGAATGAGTGTTTACCTGGCCACCGCAGGGGGTCTGTGTACCCAACACAGTAACTAGACATAAGACAGAGAGCTATGGCCTGGGAAACACACACACACACACACACACGGAAACACACACGGAAACACTTAGCCTGGGAGTCTAGGGAGGTTTGGGAAACATTCTGAGTCGCATTCACAGGCAGCAGCAGCCTTTATGCTCCTGTGTTTGTCAAGGTCCTTTTAAACGAATCCATTAGCACCAGGCGCCACAAGGTTTGACTGCTCAGCGTGGGCACACAGATGGCCTGGCCTGGATTTTAGACATGCACACACACACACATTATGATTGGCTTGTACAGGTACTGATGATCCAGACCCAGCGGGGGTCTCGGGCTGTTTGGACAAGATGTCGGCTCAGAGTAGAGGAAGCAGGACCAGAGAGGGAAGATAAATGGAGAGGAACTGCCAGAGACGAGACTTTCCCATGGGGCAAAAGAGAACCAACACCACAGGACAGGCTGACTCATTCACACACAGAAATCCAAAATACCACCAAGTCATTGAAATAAAGGCCATTTCACAAAACAGACTGGTCTCAGCATGAACCCACACCGTTTGGTAAAACCTAATAGCTCGTATCTTTGACCTGATGTGGAGCACTTGGATCTTACTGATGTTGCGGTCGATTGCTCATGTTGAATATAACACAACGCATGGGGAAAATACAAGTACGATTTCTTCACATACTTTGAAATCAGTGGTGAAGATGCCCTCCACGTCCAGGAAGAATGTGATCTGCTTCATGCTTAAATTTAGGACAATATTGGGTTAGATATTAAGACTCACAATCTGTATCACAGAGTTTGCATGTTCTCCCCGTGTTCGCGTAGGTTTCCTCCGGGTGCTCTGGTTTCCTCTCACAGTCCAAAGACATGCAGGTCAGGTGAACTGAAGACTCTAAATTGCCTGTAGGTGTGAATGTGAGTGTGACTGTGTTTGTCTGTCTGTGTGTCCCTGTGATGGACTGGCGATCTGTCCAGGGTGTTTCCCTGCCTTCCGCCCAATGCATGCTGGGATAGGCTCCAGCCCCCCGTGACCCTGAACAGGAGTAAGCGGGTATAGAAGATGGATGGACAGATGGATCTGTATCATTTTTTGGCCCAACACAACACATTTACAGGAGTTTGAGTTGGTGACATCGACAGAGTTAACTTCTGCTAGGCCTCTGGTAAATTATGCTTCAAAATTCAGAGGTAAGAAAATGTAATTGTCTGGTAGACAGCAGCTCACATGAGCAAACAGATCATCACAGATGATGATTTCTTCTTCACTGGGATGCATTTAATGAAAATCCTACACAGTTTCTTAATGCATACAGACACAACAGCTGGTCATCTATAGCTGTAAATATATTTGATAAGGTACATTGTTTTGTTTTTTACAATGCTTGTCTGCATGTCTAAAATTTGTTTGCACATCCTATATTTATTCTGTGAATTCACATATTTCTTATGATCAGATTCATAATCTGTTATACAGTGCTTTGAAAAGGTGTGTACCCCCTTGAATTTGTGTTGGGCTACAAAACGGAATTTGAAATGTTTTGTCTGAGACCGATACAATGTTTTCTATTACAATAAACTAATGAGAAAATTCTATGTATTTTTATCTATTAATTTATATTAAGATAGAAAATTCAAACAATAGAAAAATAGGTTGTGAAAAAGTAAGCACACCCCTTGTTTCATTAGAGCTAAATTTAGTAATTTTTTATATGAAATATTTCATATCTTGTGCTGCTCAGATGTCATATTCAGGGTGTAGCTATAGGATTTGAACATTATTTGCCATTCAAAATTGTAGTTATTCTGCTGTTTTAGCCAACAAAAGATGATAACAGGTCTCAATGATTTCAGGGTGTGGGATGGATTCAATCTCAGAAAATATGAGTATAGTGTGGAACGTGAGGTTCACTTCTGGATGGCATTGGAGTCCAGGTCTTCAAGTTTCAAAGAACAAATAAAATAAATACATAAAAATGAATGCATAGAGATTTTCAGCTATAGTAAGGGGAGCATGATAATATCTTTTTAAAATTTGCTGTATCCTATTATCTTCTGCAGCAATTTCCCCATGGGGATCTTTCAAGTTTCCTCTAATCTAATGTAATGTAATCTAATCTGATCTAATGAGTAGCATATTTGTGCTCACCTGGAACGTCCGTACCGATATGTTTCTCTTGACCTCCAGAGCGGTGATGGAGGAACTGGAATGCTGTCGTCACCATCGGTTACCTCTGCTCCAATGGCCAATATGAATGGGGAAACAAAGAGACTAAAGACGGCTTTACTCATATCTCATAAAACACATCTGGCCTTATGGACACTGAGGCACACCCTGACTCCTCACACTCACACACCAGCCAGGGCCTGGTTACCTGGATACAGCAGTGGGAATCCCAGGGGACAATGGCAGTATATGGGTGTGTGTGAGAGAGATGGCAGGTTTAGTGAGGGCAAGGCATCTCTCAATGCTCTTTAGTGTCCACTCCACACCAGACTTTTATGACCTTGTCCTGTGGGGTTCAGAGCTGCTGGCCTTTATATTCACATGAAATTTACAGCTCTAATACAAATGGGCAGCTGGGACTGACACCCCGGTCACACACTGCCAGAAACACCCAGCCCCATTCACAAAAATTCCTTTCAGGCACTATCACCACATATCTGTCCATCCCTGCCTAGCCCAGCCCAGCACCGCCCTGCTCAGATCAAACCAGACCAGATATGGCAGCCTGCACCAATGTTGAAAAAATGTGTGGCAGCATGAAAGTTGGGACAACGTCCATCGCTGCTACCTGCATCGTTTTGTGAAACCGAAATTGATTATTAAGAAACAAAAAGTATGAATCATTAATCATTAACGTCACAGCCATCAATGCATACGTTCTCTCTGTCTTGGATCATGCAGACATGAAATACAGTATGAACTTTATTTCCCACTTTGCCCAGCCATTTGGGAATTGGGTTATTTCACGTACAGATTAATAATTATTATACACAACGTTCAGGGACTTTGTGATGTTGTGTGGGTAGCAGCACAATATCAGCTGTAGAGAAGGAGAGGAATGAGATTGATGATGCCTTGCTCAAGAGCACAAAGGCGAAGTGTGTTCTTCTCCTGGGTAACACCAGCAACTCTTTCAGGATCTGGGGTTTCCAGATCGTTTCGTATTTGCGAGGCCCAATGACAGCAATGGCCGACGAGAAGGCACTTTTGTGCAGCAGTGGTCATTATTATTAATAGTTTCATCAGACCAAACTGACAGGAGACATCTTGTCCTACTTGTTTCACACACGCATACCCTGCACCCTGATGTTACTATTTTCAACAGCTTAATTGGTTACTGTAAGAGCTGCCTGCCACGTCTTTTGCTTTTGCGTGCACTTCCTAATTGCATCTGTTGGTGAACGTTTGCCTCTGTTATCATAGATGTATGTGGATTGGAGATGTATTGAATTTACACTTTGTTGTTAATGAGGCCGCATGTGTCTCTGATCACATCCAGAGCTGATTTGGGTGATTAGATATTCAATGTATCTTCATTGCATTTACACCGGGATTTGATGTGGTTTTTGCTCTATCCCATTACAATGCGATTACCTAAGAGACATCGTAATACCAGGTGGTTTCATTTGTTTACGGTAATTATACAAAGGTATCATAATTCATTTTACAGTAATATATTGATGTTTAAAAAATGCTACACGTTAAAAAATATCCTTACTAAAAATATCCGTACCAAATACCCTTACTCCACATGTAGGAGCAGGTGTATCCTGGGGGAACTCTCATTCACTTAACTCACTGAGATACTGCTTAAGATGGTCTTAAGATGGCTCATATACTACGTAATTGATTAACAGATTCACAAATGTGTGTCATGGTCCCTCGTACAGTAGCCACTGTGACTATATGAACTGTACAGAGTTGTACATGTCACCACAGACAGGTAGAGGCTCCTGCATGCCTCGGGACCCCATAAGCTTTTGGTCAGTGAGTTTAATATGATTCCATGGATGTGCATGCTGGAGAAAAGGCTGTATTGTACCCTACTCCTGAACAAGCACACTTTTCCCACAGAGCTCAAACACACACACACACACACACGCACTAGTTTACGGTTTTCCCACAGTGCTCGCCACTCCCGGGGGAGTAAATTGCGGTAATCCAGGGCAGCGGATTCAGATGCAGCAATTACACCAGAGAGAACGGCTTGGGAACCTACATGCACACTTAAACAACGTCTAAAAACCTTCTTGTGCAGACAGGCCTTTCATTGAGTTGTCTTTGTGTTTTGTATTGTATTGTGTTTTTATATATACTTAATTTCCTTTTTATATTTTATATTTTTGTTTAAAAGTTTTTTGTTGTGAAGCACTTTGTGACGCTCACTCTTAAAATGTGCAGTACAAATAAACTTTACTTACTTACACACACACACACACACACTATTGTTATAGCATAACATACTGTATGCTCACATTCATTCACTCAAAATACATAGCATTAAAACACAAATATGAACACTCTTTTGCTCTGTGTCCGTCTGTCTGCCTTCTCTCTCTCTCACATATATACGTATGTGCACACACAACCGCACACATGCACACACAAACACACCAAAACACATACATAAACACACACACACACACACACACACATACACACATACATACACACATGCTGTGCTGAGCGGCCATCCGCCTGTCAACACTGCAGCAAATTAACTGACATCAAACACCAGTGAGCACAGGCTTAGACATGTAGGGGACACAATCTCATTGGGAGAAAAGGAGGGAGGCGAGGAAGAGGGGGTGGTGATGGGGGTGGAAAATAAGTAGAGAAGGATTAGATGGGGGAAATGGGGTAGAGAGGACAAGAGAGAAGTGGGAAGTGGGAAGAGAGAAGCAGGGATGCTGAAAGAGATGAGAAATACAAGGTTGAAGGAATTCATGAAGTTTCTGGAAGATTGTCCCCTTTGTTAATTGTTTAGTGATGATAACATAGACACAAAAATCACCCATGTGTCCCAGGTAAATTATTGGCTCTGTTGCTCCATGCTAACACTTTAGCGCACACTATGTTGAGTGATAGTAGTCCCATGCCGGCATTGCCATGTTTACTACTCTGCAGTGGTGTAGTTGAGGGTGTACGCAGGTATACAGAATATAGCCACCCCCTTTTCTGTCAATTTAGAGTATACCCACCTATCAGCCTACTATCCATTGAAATATATAGGAGAGTGTCCACTTCCTCCTCAGTAATTTACCCACCTACTTAGTAGTATACCCACCTCATCAGCTATCACTACTTCCCTGCTACTCTGTCTGTCTGTAGAGCCTTGTTACATGTCACTACCGGTCAGGGTTGCCACCTCTCATGCTTTTGGCGTGAGACACGCGCTTTCAGGCTCTGTCTCACACTCTCACGCTCCCAAATACAAATACTGCAACTAAAAACAAAGCTGGGCCTGATTAAATAAATTATCTATCAGTTCGCAGGCTAACTCACAGGGAAACGCCAATTTTTTCAGCATGACGAACTGAGATTGGTCAATTGGCTGCCTATCTTCTACTCTTTGACACGGAGAGAGCAGAGGGCTGCTGGATTATTTGGACACAAGAGATGATGAAGTAATGGTCAGCCGTAAGTATCTCCACCTATTTGGATGGCTGTATGTAATAGTTTCACTTTAGATGACAGTATGGGCCTGCTAGCTATTATGGTTGCTAATCGTGTTTCAGAAAATGACATTAAAAACTAGTAACTAGTAACATTAGCCAGCCACCAGCCAGCTAGCTAGCAAACTTTTCCATGTAATGATAATCCTGTCAAGATGAACAGTTTAACCGATGAGTTTGTTAAAGTATTTTAAGATGAGAGAGAAGGAGGGAGAGGACAGAAATGGAGAAGGAGAGTGGGAAGGAGAGGGAGGACAAACAAAAAGCACAAGTGCCGAGGAAATAGACAAAAATGAAGAAATGAGGAGTGACGAGGATGAGGAGCGGGAGGACAGAGATGGATGAGTAGGTGAAGAAGAGGCAGACATGAGTGAATGGGCAGAAGACGAGACAGATGGCGGCACAGTTGCTCAGTGGTCACCTCACAGCAAGAAGGTCCTGGGTTCAAATCTCACCTGGCCCTTTCTGTGTGGAGTTTGCATGTTCTCCCCGTGTTCGCGTGGGTTTCCTCCGGGTGCTCCGGTTTCCTACCACAATAAAAGACATGCAAATACATGTGTTTGTGTGTAGTGTAGTATATTATGTGATGTACTATGTATATGATGCATGCAATATAAAGCCCTTTGAGACATGCTTGTATAACAGGGCTATATAAATAAAACATGATTGATTGACAAGAGAGTGGACAGGAGAACATCTCAGGTATCCAACATAGCAGATTTCTTAAGTGGAAAAAGGTGATTTGGATACTAGTCATATAATGACTGATGAAAACTGGTAAAAATATAAAGTTGAAGAAATGATTGCTGCATGTTTTTCCATTACAAAGTAACTTTTTACTTTGTAATTACTTACTTATATTTACTTGTGCCGAGTAGCTGTGAATTAAATGTTCTATCACTACAGAGTGTAAGAGAAGAAGACAACAGGAAGAGGAAGGGCGCAGGGGCGGCCACCTATAAAATCAGAATCAGAATTGTGTTTACTGGCATGTAATTTGACTCCAGTTCACAGTAACTCACACTGTAATTACATTGAACAATCTACGACAGCGATGACAATCAACAAATGTTTTCCTACAGTAAACGATGGTCCTATCATGCACAGCAGTCAAGTGAATTTGTGCATATTCATTGGATAGGTATGTACAAATATAACTATAATATACATACTAAATATCAACTAAATATAATAAAGGTATGAATAAATTATTGCACAATGAATATATTGCACAATGAATATATTGCACAATGAATATACTGTATATATGTATATATACTGTATTCAGCTCCCAGTGGACGGAGGAGTGGCCATTCATCAGAGCTGGAAGCACACCTTTTCACTTTTGGTGCACAGTATGCAGGCACCATGGCAGGGCAGATACATTGTGCCATGTGAGAAGAGAGTCTCACATCAGAAAATTGGACAAGTACATCGCTCCAAAAACTAGCGACATCACCCAGCTCGAGGCGCAAGTGATTACTGTGTATGAGAACACATGTTGCTAACCTCTCCTAGCTAACTCCCTATCTATCCTATGTCAAACCTAAGCATAGCTAAGACCCTATCTACTCATACATAAATACTTACCATTTATTTATTCTGATGCTCATGTGCTAATACCTATCTGCAATAATAACTCCTTGATACTTGTCAAGAAAGAACAGTTTACAATACCTACCTACTTACCTTTGGCCCACCCAAGGTTTCTTCCATTTTTTACCTAATAAGGTTTTGGTGGAAGTTTTTCCTTGCATGCATTGAGGGTCTAAGGCTGTGGTGCCGGGTAACTTAGGCCTTGTAGAATAGTTAGGGCTATGGCTTGCTAAATTGATTTTGTTTGTCTTGTACTTGATTCTGTTTCTGTTTTTCTTTTACTATTCTGTAATTTCCTCTGATTGACGTTCAGGTAGATCTAGTTGGCTCATTTTCTGTAAAGTCCTTTGAGACAGACATGCTTGTGATAAAGGGCTATATAAATAAATGAACTTGAACTTGAACTTGAACTTACCTCCTGGATACTTACTTGGCCCAGCTGTATGCATCATGTTTTTTTTCTTTAACACAGACAAGAAGGGCTGTTACCATGGTGCAGCACAACATTCCTTTAGCCTTTGCAGACCACCTGAGTCCTCTCTTCAAGGGGTGTTTTCCTGACTCTAAAATTGCATGCAAATACTCCTCGGCCAAAACCAATATAAGTGCCATCATAAATAAATGTGTAGCCCCCTATCTGATGGATGAGTTGATGAGGACTCTTTGCAAACAGCCCTTCTCTCTAGACACCGATGGATCCAACAATACTGATGAGTGTGTGTTTAAGTTTGTTTATGTTGAGCAGTTGTCTGCTGAGTGGTTAAGTCTGCACAATTAATCTGTTGTACATTCAAAATGCAACATATGTGTGAGGCACAGTTGCTCAATGGCACATTTAAAACATTATGCACTGCAATATATTCTAGGTATGTTTTGTGGCAGACGGAGGGAGGTTAGGAGGGGAGAGGTGAAAGAGGGGCGGTACGTGTCATTCCCTGCATGGACACTGAGGCCCATATACGGATGTCCGCCCCAATCAGCGATAGATAAGAGGCAGCTGATGCAATTAGCGGGAACAGGCAGGGCCAATCAGAGCACGGGGCGGCAGGGTTTAAAAGGGAAGAGAAAGCCGACGAAAGTGTGCGACCCATGGGGAAAGTAGGAGGAAGTAAGAGAGAGC
>OMOT01077111.1:12356-25261 GCA_900312575.1 Acanthochaenus luetkenii | reverse complement strand
CAAAATGGAGAGTCCGCCTGGTACTATCATCACTAAAACCTCTGTAGAACCTATATGCTTTGGTTGTATTTCAATGTGCTTTGGTACAGTTGTAGTCAAGGAGTTGCTGAATAGATTCAGTGGCATCTTTCTACATGGGATCATTGCTATCATGGTGTTATCCACAGTTTAAATTAGAAAACACTTTAGGCGAGGATACAAATCTTAATTTTTCCTTTGGTTTATCTAAGTTTACTCTGGCATACTAACAGTCAGAAGGTTACTGATACTGGGAATATATCCTATAAGTTATTGTCTGTCCATAGATGTCAAGGTCATGCATATAGACCTGATAGATGTGGAGCTATTCTTGTTTTAGTTTGGGTACGTTAATTCAGGTGAGCATACCCTCCCAGAACCCTAGGGTGGAAGAGGTTAAGGCTCTTTTAGGTTGTGGAAAACGCCATTTGTCTCTACGCTCACTACTTTTTTGTTTTTGTAATACAGTTCCTAATCTTCCCATTACCTCCAATCTTGATCTGTCCTTTAATATGAGGTATACCAGGGCTCAAAATTAACTTTTTTACTTGGTATCACTGGTGCTCCCTACTTCAAAAAGTAGCAAAAATGTAGGAGCACCCACAAAAATGTAAGTAACACCTAGAATATATGTAACCTTTTTTTTTTTAATTGATGACAAAAAAGTTTGTGTTAGAGCTTAAGCATGAAGGAATTGATTTTGGAACTGTAGCAAAGCAGACAGACAGACAGGACAATAGACTTGACTCACAAAATAAAAATAAAACATGTAATGGGGCTGACATGATGACACCAGTCTCTGACAGAAGGCACAGAGACGGACTTCCCTTAACTCCCAAGAGGGAGAAAACTTCCCAATGAATGGTAGAGCAGGTTTAAATAGACTTTACCCCAGATAGCCACTATCCACAGACTCTACCATAATCATTTAACCAATTATTTAAGTAAAAGCTACAGCAGCCACAATAATATTCAACGCTTTATTATATACTTCATATTCACACCAATGACAATTATTCCAATTCAGCCACTACCTGACACTTTAATATGTGTAAACATCATAATAGACCCAAAACACCCCTGCCCTGAATGAACGTGCCCAAAATCGGGTGCGATGACCTCAATAAATCCGGCCCGGAGTACTCCTTTAAGATCTACCACAAAGAAGTCCGGTAAGTCTGGAACCTCCATTCCTGAGAACCCTTATAGGAATGTTTAGATTTACTCTTAGACTTACTCTTAGACTTACTGATGTTACTATTTGTACGATGGTACGATGGTAACAGATACGAGAGATCACACATGGGAATGTAAACTGAATTATATGGCGCCTTCATTCAATAAACAAACCCATGCGGACTTCCCACCCCGCCTGAGTAATCTTTCCTGCAAACAATAAGTTATCTAGACTGCCTAGGGTGATAGAATAACTGCTGTTGTTCACTACACACCCCGAAACTACATGCAAGGTTCCAAACGTTCAAGCCCAATAAAATAGGTGTCGCACAATGCACATAGTGAATGTACAGAGAAAGGGGCGTTGGACTAGGGAGAATAATTATTTGTAGTCGCACAAAAGGTTGTACAGATAACATGTCGGGAGCATATGCAACCAAAACGGTCACCATTTCTAACTCTGTATACTGTATTATAGTGAGTTGGTGTGGATGTGAATGGATTCGGATGTCCACTAATCTGTGTGTGTGTGTTAGCATCGAGGAGCCCATGTCATCAGGGGTGGATGATTATCGAGAGGAGAGACCGGCGCTGGTTCCCAGTTTGTTCCCCCTCTTCCCCTCAACACTCTACTTCAGCACCGCCAGCGAGAGAGGTCAGGACACACACACATGTCGTATGGAATGACAAATGGCTCATGTGTATATTTTATCTTATTTGATTGAGTGTCTTGCTCAAGGACACTTCAGCAACTTTTTAATTATTACAATATCAATCTGAATATGTTATTAATATATCTGGCAATTTATCACATTAACAGGTTTTATTACATCTTCAGAGGCATGTAAGAGGCCAAACGGCTCCATAGTTTTTCCTCTATCTCAGTACTTCAGGATGTCATGTGCAGCAGGTTCATCTCAACTTGTGATGATACTAATATTGTTGGTTGATTAATTCTGCAACAAAAACTGGGTCATATGCTATAGTTTTAACACAAATATTTTAAATGTAATGGTGCAAAAATGCTTTCAACAGCACAGCAAGACTCGTTAAAATCATCAGCACAATATTTCAGTAGATTTTGTAATTAAACGTGAATATTTTTTTACTGTGTGTTTTGCATCTTGTATCAACATCTTGAAGTGATGCTGCAGCAGAGCCTCTCCTCAGTCTGAACCAGGAAGTTACCCAGTATTCTGTGATTATTAATGGTGGAAATATGCGATTATACAATATATATGCATTTTTGTTGTGTGTTCTCCAGTGGAGCTACTGCCTCCAGAACAGAGACGACTGCTGAAATGGAAGATGAGCACCGTCACTCCTAACGTTGTCAAACATACTATCGACAGGTCACACTTCAAAGTCACTAAGAGTGAGTAGAGCGAGAGAGAGAGAGAGAGAGTCTGTTATTTACAGTCTTAGGTCTTGGCCCTGATGACCACATGTACTAATTTTAATTCTGTTACACTTCATGATAAAATACTAAATGTACAAAATGTGTTTTGTTTTGTTTACCAGCCCTTGACAGCTGAACCAAAAAGTAAATTTTGGACATTGCATAGTATAGATGTAACTGAACATGTGGGAGATGACAAGTGTCCAGGCTGGTGGAATGAGGTTTGTCCCTCTGTTCCTGTAGGAAGCCATGACTGGCTTGGCTGCTGGGGACACCACATGAAGTCTGCTGGTTTCAAGGCTATCGGAGAGTACCAGAAGGTAAGAACCTGTCGTCTTGTGAGTCATTGCTCAATCAACTTGTTATCTTGAGTCTTTTGTTTCTTGAATTGTTTGTTTTGAGATTACTTATTTTTATAAGACCCTTGGGTTGTTTTTATTTCACCCGCACAGATTATTGATTGCATGTTTTCAATTTTTTTATCACT
Source organism: Acanthochaenus luetkenii (assembly GCA_900312575.1). Lineage (NCBI taxonomy): Eukaryota > Metazoa > Chordata > Actinopteri > Beryciformes > Stephanoberycidae > Acanthochaenus > Acanthochaenus luetkenii. Next base: position 22,181 of record OMOT01077111.1, on the reverse strand, counting down.
ATTTTATTTGTAATCACCCTTCTATTTTCACTGTAGCAATAAACATAACTATCACTGTTCACTGTATCACTGTGCAAATATACCTGGGCAAAGCTAAAATACATTAAAACTATATACATATACAGCTAGTGCTTAGATTGACCATCCTGTAACGGAAAGGTCTCACTCTGCATATGTGTATATGTATATATATATATACAGTATATACTCTGGATATGAGCATCAGGATGTATTTGCAGTCAAGTGTAGGGAATTATATATTTATTTTTAAAACAAACAATTTTCATCAACTAAGTCTTTTTGTGATCATAACTCGGCCGGACACAACTACTTGCTGACTTGATTTTTCATGTGTGGCAATGTAGGGTTTGCTGTAAAACATCAAATGTATCATCATTAAGTTCATGTGTGTTCAGTGTGAAAAAGCTGAGTCTACAGAAATCTTCAGTGATGGCGTCTTGACGGCTTCAAACAAATGAAATGTGTGAACACTTCCAAATCGTTTCTTTGTGTCGTCAAGTTGTTCAGACAGTTGTTTCTGTATGACATATACACTATTACACTTATCATGGCTGTCTTTGTCTGCATTCCTTTCCCCCTAGTTGAACCACTTCCCAGGGTCATTCCAGATCGGCAGGAAGGACCGGCTGTGGAGGAACCTCTCCAAGATGCAGGCTCGCTTCGGCAAACAAGAGTTCAGCTTCTTCCCTCGCTCTTTCATCCTCCCTCAGGACACCAAGCGGCTCCGCAAGGCCTGGGAGGACAGTGGCTCCAGGCAGAAATGGATCATCAAACCTGTATGTTCTGCTAGCAGATAATCAATAATCGTATCAGTTTACATTAAACTAAGTGTCAGAGCTGTGATGCTCCAAGCATCTAAGAATATGTATAATAGATTTGAACGTGTGTTTTGGAATTTGTAGTTGCAGAAAATATGTGCAAGTGCTGAATTAAAGTAATTGACAAAGTCATTATGTAACAGCAAGTCGGCTCGTATCATATCCTGTCCAGCCGGGATGCTCTAGTATCGTTGGGACCTTTAACCTCGCTGTTAGCTTGTCTGCATTAGTACATGAATCATATACCATGTTTAGTGCTTTTTCTAACAACCCAATGTTTGCTAAAGGCAATTCATCTTAAAGAGGCAAGAAGTACAATTTTGTTTTCTGCCCCATAGCACAAAATGACCATAGTATATATGGGTGGTTGATCAACTACGAGCAAGCGACCAGCGTCACAACACATTTCATTCTCATTTTGACACGGACAACTCGCAAATGGTGTCCAAATTTGGGTTGTACAGATTCAACACAACGCAATGTTGTAATTATATTTGAGAAGCTGTAATCAATAGTTGGATTTAAAAAAGAAAATGCATTCAAATGCTACATAAATTGTCACGTTTGCAAATATGATTACTTGTATTCAACAACCATGTTCAGTTACTCGTTTTTTGTGAAACCTGTATATGGTTATAACAGGTAATTAGATATTATTATTATTATTTAAGTAACCTATGGGTCTGAGTCTGGGGGTCCGGTAGCTCCAGCCATACTCACATTTTAATGATATGCAGCGCTCACTAAAACTATAACCAGGGGGCGGCAGTAGCTCAGGAGGTCGAGTTCCCACCCCGCAACTGCAAGGTCGGCGGTTCGAGTCCAGCTCCTCCCGGGAAAAATCTGTCGTAGTGTCCTTGAGCAAGACACCTAACCCCGAATTGCTCCCGTTGAGCAGGTTGGTACCTTGCATGGCTGCCTCCGCCAACGGTATGACATGTCGCTTTGGATAAAAGCGTCTGCTAAATGCTATAATGTAGAGAAAATAATTTTGCTTATCGGTTCCAGTATTTGAGCTTTCTACAGTTTTCCTGCAGGCTCTCACTGGGCTACAATAGAAGTCAATGGGGCAATCGTAAATGCTTTGGAAAAACTATATTTACAAAACTGTATTTAGGTGAGCAGTCAATGTTCGGATTGTGATACATTTCACAGGAGGGCATACTGAGACCTGTAAGAATACACTATGTCTTGGAAAAGCACATTTATCATAGTTTTTCCAAAGCTTTAGTTTAGTTTATTTGACAATAAGACAAATAAATCACAGTTTTAAAAATTGTCAAGGATAACACAATGAAGTCACAGACTTATTTCCATTGTGGTCCTTGTCTTGAAAGCATTTACGATTGCCCCATTGAAGCCAAGTGAGAGCCTGCAGGAAAGCTGTAACAAGCGCAATACTGAACCTAAGGTCCAAAATAGTGAACTTATCCTTTAAATGTACACTCCTTGAGAAAGTGGAAAATGTTCTGCTCCACTTGTCAATTTTTTGCCTGATCGCAAATATATAAATCATTAAATGTTTATGAAGCTTTAGGATTATTATATCTATTCAGATTCTAACCCTGTAACGTTCGATTTAAGTCATGTTTAATTTTCTCTCTGCCTTGCTTTTTTGTGTGTCTGTGAGCCCTGTTCCTTGCTTAATACAGATTATTAATTTGACAGCATGGCACAACAAGCTTGGGTTTGAATTGGATACTCAAAGGAGTTTGATACAAGCCTTCATGAACTGTTTATTAAAGGAGGTGGAAGATTTGTTTTCTTCACACTTAATGCCATATCTGTCCTTATAGGTGCCTCTTGAAAGTAAACAGCTGAAATGTTGCACAGTCCAACGGACCAGAGAGGGGAGGGGGTCCACAGATTGACAGTCTGTAGAAAGGTGCCTGAGGAGGCCTCAGTGTGTTTGTGTGTATGTAGGTGTGTATGTGTGTGTGTGTGCACGCGCTTGTCTTTTTCATGTGTGTTCTGAAACTTCTCTTCCTGCAGGTGGTGGTCTGATGACAACTGGAAGGCGGTTTCCTGCCACTCAACCCCCTACTACCTAGTTGCCTCGAGGGAGGTTCTGGGTGTGTTGCCCATGCTGCCCTTCTCAAATAAACACATACAAATAAACACGTCTCTCCCCTGCCTCAGCCATTATAACCCCACATATTCATGCATATGGTCATTTGTTTGCATCTTGGAGTGTAATTTTTAAAGCTACAATATGCAACTTTTCTCCTTGAGCAAGAAGTGTATCATTAGTCCCGCCTCATCCCCCTCAGTTGGTCAAATTCCCGCCCCAGCACTTGAAATGGTATTTAGCCTGCGGCTGAGGTAACCTCCATCTGCAAAGCCCACAGGAAGCAGATGACAAATGCAGCCAATCTGCAATAAACAAAGCAACGCTGATGTTCACCCTGTTTTTGAACATTTAGCTATGCTGTTATTTCTATTCTTTCTGCTTTTCTCCATTGCTGTTGTTACTATGATTTCCCTGCTCTGTGGCCGCTAGACTCACCTTGATAGCCACAACCAGCTCACTGCTGGCCACAGCAAATGGTATATGCCCCAAAATGTCCCCAACATCTTTGAATGACCATTTCAGGCATATACACATGGTCAGAGATACATACAGTCTGATAATGTAGAATATTTCCTATTTATGTGTTGATAAGTTGTAATGATATCTAAAACACATTAACTTAGATCATTCAAATTCTCACAAGATCCAGTGCCTTACCAGTATGGAGAGAAATAACTGACACAATCTGAAAGGTTGAAACTATGTTTTGAAAACTTGAAAACAAGTTTTGAATATTTGCGGGAATTCATTTGTCCTCGTGTTTGAAGTTATGTGGTTATAAGTGTTACGATCTACTGTGGGGACCCAAATGCACAATTCCAACTCGGTAGTGTAAAGTTAAGGGATTTTATTCACAGGGAAATTCCAGAGTCTTTAGGGGGTTGGGAAATAGTCCAATGGGGGAATGCAGAGAAGGGGCTGAACGGGAGGCAGGGAGTGATCCAGGAAGACAAACAGCTCTCCTGCTCTTCTACCTGCTGGGTTCTCCTGTTCCACTACCTCCTGGGTTCTCCTGTTCCTCTACTTGGACACGGTCAAACTCTTCTCCTTGTTTTGCTCTGCTACTGTCTTCATTTCACTCACACAATACTCCAAGATGTCCTTTTGCAATAATATTCATTTTTTTCTTAAAAAGTCCTCAGAGAAAACGGTACAGAACGTAACGTATTGCTCATATTTGACAAAGTAAGATTGAGTTTGAATCAGCTCGCTGGTGGCAGTTTCCAAGATAAGCTTTTCTGCCAACCATTCTGACGGTCAGGTGAAACATGCATTATTACTCTATGAATACGACTGGAAACCCACCGCATCGCAGTATTGCAGTTTGAAAATAAATAATTAGACAGTAAGAAATAAATATTTAAATGACACGTAAATAATGTAAATAATACATATGCTAATTATAATAAAATAAGACATTAAAATTGAAGAAAATGAAATTGTAATATGTAAATGCTCTCATACATTTCAAATGGCTTGGGCATGCGCCGCATTTATAGCTTATTATGACTGCTCACCACTGCTGTGGTTGATGAGCTTGATGGGAGGCAGGTGTGTCACTAAGGTGATCTGTAGCTGGGAACAGAAGGAAGCCACGCCCACGCCAGCACACACACACAGACAGAGAGAGAGACAGACAGGGGAGTGCTGGAAACACAAGAGACAATAGGAGCTAAGCAGGAAAACTGTCACAATTGTGACAGTAAGAACGTTTAGCAAATAAAAATCTGTTTTTGTAATTCCAATTTGAATAATTTTGAATGCTTGTAACTTAATGTTTGCACGAAATGAAAGCTACAACACTCACTTCAGTCGGAATCCAAGCCAATCATATGTTGCCTTTCACACTGAAACTGGACTTCCTATTGGTCAACGGTACAACTCTTTTAGCAGGTTTTACTTTTGTACTGCAATGTTGTGGAAGCCTGATTTACCCCAACTAAATAGCAAAATGTTTCTCAGAAATGAACAGATGTATTGCTTTAGAGAAAACCACATTATGTTCTGGGAAGTAGGCAGAGCAGATACTTAAATACAGATTATTTGGGAAAGGTGTATCTACCCATAATATAAATGCTATAGCAGTATTATTATATATTATAGTTCTTATATATAGTGTTATGTTTAAATGTAATATAATGCAAGGTTTTTCTCTAAAATTATTGCACAACATGTTAGGAACATCTTCCTAATTGCAAGTTCACACTTCACAAGAGCTAGCTCAAAGTTCAGTTCACACAGATTAAAATAAAAAAAATAGTTCACAATTTGAGTTTTGAACTAAGTTCACAGTCCCAAAAAATGAACTCATTCACATTAATTTCTTCCATTTTTTTTCTTCTATTCTTTTTCAGTAGAACCTCCTCCTACCCACCCCAGCCCCCAATCATTGCCACTGCCCACTTCCCAAACTAAATGAATTACTGTATATACTATATAAATATATCTATATACTATATACATATCAAGATTACTTTTAAAAGCCAAGAAAAAACAATGTATGTTTTACCACTTAAACAATGTGTCATATTATGCAGAAAGTGAAAAAATAGGTGTATTAAAGGTATACTGTATTTTATTTAGCCTGCATGAACCAAATTATGCAGTAGTTCAAAGTCATAAAATAGATTAATATGCTTCCAAGAGAGCTGGTGGCTCCACCACTGGCTTCATTACAGTCGCTAGCTGAAAGATGTTTCAAACTCGTTGCCGATGTGGCTGACGTTCGCACGTTTATTCAGACCCGGCGACACAATTTGCATAAAAACGTGTGTTTTTTCACTTGGAATCTGTACAGATTTGTTCATAAAAGTATTTCAAATATTCATGTGAACTGGCTTCAGCAGGACTGGTAGCTGCGTTGTTTGAATTACAGCCAGTTTCACTAGCCATGCTGGCATGCCGTAAATCCTCGGATGCCGTAAGCAGAGCGTAAGCATCGTTAACTCTTGCGAAAATGTATGACGCTCGCGTTCACGTTCATTAGATGCAAAAGGATACGTTCAGTTCGCCGTTCACCAGAAATATGAGCGCGTTCAATGAGTGCTGCTTTTTTTAGTGTTCATGCACAACACTGCTAATAATAAGTTGCTTTCCCAATATGTACAATCCATGTGATAGTTGTCTCAAGGCTTAAGAATCCTTGAACTTGTCTCCTCCCCTTCATCTCCATCTCCCCCAGTGGATTTAACACTTAAAATAGATATGGGGTCGTAGCTTCCTCCTGGATTCACCAGATCAGTCACATCGAGTTTATTTAATTAAGAATGAGGTATGTAACATCAAATATTCTAACAAGAAAAATAATGTTTTACCAGCATAAATATTAGAGGAATATAAAGGCTTATAAAATGTTGTTGTGAGGTGTGTTTGTACTTGAGAAAATAATTGGAACAGTCGGGGATGGTTGTTTTAACCAAGATGGCAATAAGCAGCCATTATCTTCCTCCTGCCTGCTGTGATCTGAAGAGACTGGTGGTCTGGCTGTGTGTTTTCATCTGAAAACACTGTGCGATTGTGTGATTATGTTAGTTGTGTTTGTGTACATGTTCATGTTCGTATGTTTGGGGTAGCACATTTGTGTGTGTGTGAAGGTGTATCGATGAATATCACATTGTTTGTTTGCCTCCGTATGTTCAAGTGGCACTGTACCTGTGTGTGCACATGTATCTTTGCCTCTCTGTCTCCATTCTTATACAGTCTACATGTGTTTTATGTATGGCATTGACCATTTTGGTGTTTGATGGGAATTGGTGGGCCTCCTGCTCACTAACAGCATTTGTCATCTTTGAGACCAGACTAAAGGAGCACATTCTACTGTAGCCGTATCGTACCTGACCACCGCGCTACTAAAGCCCTCTCATTTACATTTAGAGTGAATGCCATACTGTCAGTGAGGCTCCATGCTACTTGGACAAAGCCTCCACACCTCTCTCTCCTACTTGGCAGTACACTGCAAATAGAACAATAGTCAGTTGTGATGGGAGAGAATCAGACACACTAATTTGACGTCATGGCAAAAGTGCTTACCAGAATGATAAATATTATTTTGCTGGGTGGATCAAGAAGACTAAATCTCAGCATGTCGAAATAGGTCAAATTAAACTTTAAAAAAAAAGTATTATTATTTTAAAAAGGACATAAAGGACTCCATATACTTTAGGCTAGGCGTACCCAAACCTTTTCATGTCAAGAACCCCCAGCTAGAGCCACATTAGGCCACAGAAACCCATTTGAGAACATTTAGTTTGACCACCCCCTGCCCTGCGCTGACCTGAGAACATTTTAGAAGTTTGCTATGATTTAGTTTAAACCTGCATTACTGTTTCGACTGTAGATGTGGAGATAACACTGGAGAGGGTACATTTTTCTTATTGTGCTACCTTCTTCCAACTGAACAAAATTGTCAAATTAAACTTACAAATACATTTTTCTGGGAACCCCCACCCAACCCTCTCAAGCACCCCTGGTTTTGGTTTTTGTATAGTTCTTATATTACCTGTACATATTATTAATTGTAGTCTATTATCTGCCTCTATTTCTTGGCATCTTATCTTAATCTTATCTTATCTTATATGATGTATGTAGTATGTATACGATGACGTAGTATGTAAATATGATGCCATGTAAAGGCCTTTGAGACATGCTCGTATAAAAGGGCTATATAAATAAACATGATTAGATTAGATTACTTGTTGTCTTCATACCTTCAGTGTCACAACACCCCAGCATTGACATTACAAATAACCAATGGCTCAATTAAAATGGGGAAGATATGCCATAATAAATAAGTGCATTAATGAGAATGCAGTGGCACAGAAGACAGGTGTACCAACAGCATCAGGCTAAATTGAAAAGAGACTTATTTCATTTTCAGTGATTGCCCTCAGGTGAGTTTATTTTAATAACTTCACTTAAAACCACACTTCATACTTGGCTAAATATCACTGTGGATACTTTACTACCTTCTGGCAATGGTTACAGTGTTTGAAATTGAAGCCCTCTTCCAACACAAAGCTGCTGCTACTTATATGCCTCTATGTCGCACCACCTGTGACTGCTAGCAAGGCATCACCTGCTGCTGACATGATATAACTTTTCTTTAGTTTGTGTATCATTGAATTGTGTAACTTTCATCAGTGTTTCTTTGGGGTTTGCAGCAAGGCAGCAGAGGACCAAGGGTGCTCTGTCTTTGCAGGAAGCACTAATTATCCCTCCAAGAGATAATAACTGTATTTATCGTCAGAGGTGTTCATTTTCTGAAGGGTTATTTATCAAATACCATGCGGGATTAGAAAATCAATTCAGAGTGTCACAGATTAATTTGCAGCCATCATCTCATAGGTTCCCACGAGACACCATGCAGCAGAAACACCTTACTAATGTAGAGAATTATGCTGAAATTATTATTATTTTCTCCATAAATTACATATCAAATAAAGAATGTTAATGTGAACCATGACAGAAAGAATAATAAATATGTGCCTGTGCAAAATCTGCACTATTGAAATGGTTATTCACTTCGAAATACACATAATTATTAAGGATTCCTTAACATTCCTTAACATGTTGATTCCTCACATTTATGCATGTTGTGCAATTAATTATAATCAAAATGTTTATGTGCTAGCAGACAAGTACAGAGTGATACTTTTCTCTCATAAGGTTCCTCATCAGATTAATTAGATTAGATATTCTGGCATTTTTCACTGCTTATCATTGCAGCTAAATGGATTTTGACTCGTGCCACAGCATCTCGGTCATATTGATTGAATCCTGCAAGGTTGAGTTAATGTCTTACCATCAGAGATGCAGTCAATATTATTACTAATGAAGCTATAATCAATACTTTTTTATTGTGGCATACAGTATACTAATGGATCATGGGTATACTCACCAAAAATATATTATTGAAGATTATCGAGCTACTGAATTTTTTCCACCTCTCTTCCACCTCACCATAACCCAAAATAAATGTCCTTTATCCAGTTTTTTTCACAGCCAGTGCAAAATATTTGCTTGCACGTGACACCTAATTGACTAAACTAAACTGATTTTTTTGTTTATTGAGCCTCACCTTGTAAAAATGTACTTTGCTGTTCCTCAATCAGATCAGCACTTTAACAAAGTTTAGAATGCCCCACTTCTGAATATGATCAAACCCTCAACTATTATTGAATTGAGTTTGTTGCCTGCAGAGCAAACATCAAAATGTCTACTTCGTGTTTGTCAATTCTGATTCGGAGATAAAAGACACCCCCTCAAACCTGAGTTGAATGGATAATCTGTTTATATTGCTGCTTGAGGCGGTTTCTTTGAATTAGCGCTTTACTGAATAAACACTGTGAAGAAAAAAATAGTTCTTCTTCCTCCACGACTGTTGGTGGGTTGAAAAGACAACATCTGTCAAATGTTCCCTTGAAAAAGCAATTATTTGTGAAAAAACAAATCCCTTAATCAAAAGAAATAAAAGCTGCATCTAGTGGGCAAAATACATGGGCAACTAATAGCAGACATACATTGAACTGTTGGTCACGGTTCTAGTGGACATCTGAGTAACAAACAACAAGCTTCTCATATTCAAAAAACAGTATCATTTTAGCCGTTTCCCACAAAGAATGGCTCTTTTGACTGAACGTTTGACAGACCTCTTCTCTAAGCCGCTGGCCTAGTCACAGGCTCACAGGCTACATCTATTTGATACCACAGCCGTGTCAAGACTTTGGCATACAGCATCACACTCTGCATGTGAGATAGCGTAGCCTCTGTGATCTCTGCAGTTTATGTGACGTGAATAAGAAATATCATGTACGCTCTACAGAGGACAGCTGAGTAGGATCTGGGGTTGTCTTGCTCGGACAGGGATAACAACAGATCAGAGGAATACCAATATAAACAGTTGAAATGGAGGTCCCG
>OMOT01077111.1:0-12253 GCA_900312575.1 Acanthochaenus luetkenii | reverse complement strand
GTCTGGCAAAGAGCTGTGCAGCTTTCAGAGCTCAGCGTGAGAGCATTTGATATTCATAGAAGGGAAGAAGAGGAGAGGGTGAAACAACAGCGGGGACACTGCCTTACGCGTGATATTACATTGTAATTATGATTTGGATGCAGGCACTGAGGAAGCACTGAAAGCACACTACAAACTGCATGAAAATGTATGGACACACACACACACACACAGAGCAAAGGAACAATAATGGCACATACTACTTGGAAGGACTTCCTAACTTTAAACCGCCCATGCCTGCTCATCATCGGCATTCTGTGGGATTGGACGCAGTGCGATGCATCTCTCGTTTGTTTTGAAAGCAGGGAGATGAGGTCTGCAGTCAGGCTTCATACAGCTATCGACAGACCCGTTCTGATTGGTTTGTTTACCATCAATATTTGCTAATGTCGATCTGGGCGCCTTTGAGAAAATGGATTTTTCAGCATGAAGCAGAATGTTCAGAGAAATCATTGGGATTGGTGCTGCCAGAGACCAAGGAAGAGCCGGAGAGACAGAGAGCGAGAGAGACAGACAGGCAGAAGGAGGTGGTATGGAAGGGAGGTGTTTATGTACCTGAAAATGTGGCTGAGATGTTTAAGAACAAGCAGACAGACAGATACCAAGTGAGGGACACCGAGAAACGGGGAGAGATTATGAACTGTCCAATAATAACAAAAATTATAGATTCCGACTGCATTGTGTTGCATATTGGAAACATGCCCATAGGATTTTCGAATTGGATTAGTAAAGGTTTCTTTTTGTCTTGGTGGCAGAGAGGAGAGGAGAGGAGAGGAGAGGAGAGGAGAGGGAGACAAGCCGATGCAAGGAGAGGTAGACAGGAAACCAGAGGGATTTTGGACTGCCCACTAAAACCCTGAAGAAAAAAATTATAATTACAAATGCACTGTGTTGCATTTTGGAAACATTCCTATGGGGTTGTTCAATTTGATTAGTAAAGGATTGTTTTGTCTTGAGGAGAGAGAAAGAGAGAGAGAAAGAGAGCGAGAGCTGTCAGAGTGCTATGCTGGCACACCTACTCTGCCTCTTTTATCAAAGATAAGTAGTATTGATTTACTTTGAGGCTGTAAAAAGTATTCGTTTTAAGAGCTGACATTTAATAATCTCCACCTAATCCATGTGTTGCTGGGAGCCTCTTGAGATGTTGGTGAGTCCTCTATTGTTCCACTGCTCTCTCCTGCACCTGCTGTATATCTAATGGAGGAGATTAACCCCTTGTTGGCTTATCGGTATACTTACAAGAGGTATCACAGTGTAGTGTTTGTCATACCAAGGCTAAAGGAATACACAGACTTTTGGGAAAATAAGCTCTTTGATCGACTTACTGTTTGTTGTATGATGAAAATATCTGTTATGGTTCACCTCGTTATGTGTCTTTACTTAGTTGGCCGTTGCAACCTAAATACTTAGTACACAGGGATGTAACTGAACAGCTGAGCAATTGGTTGATGTATAGTCCTTTGGATACTATAGATTTGTATAGTCTAACTATATTGTAGGGATGAAATTCTTTTTTTGGTTGAAGGTGAATCATAACGGTAAATACCATTAACCTGGACATGATTTGCTTTTGTCATCATGGTTAGACCGATATGGGTTTTTGAAGGCTGATACCAATGCCGACATTGTTGGACTGAAGCTGTTGCAATGATCCAGTGTTTCCCCCAGAATTATTTTCTAGTCCGGTGGAAAAGGCTCATCATCGGACACTAAAACTTTCCACTGAAACCCAGACTAATGAAATTATTTCAGGAGTGTTAGTGTTAGGGGTTGAAGCTGCTGAGTAAAATCCTCCAAAGTATCGGAGGCAGCAACACAGACTGGCTGATTTTTACTAAAAGGCCAATATCGATCCCACATATCTATCTAACCCTAATATGCACCACTTCTCTACGAGCAGATGCTTTGCCCAAATTGTTAAGATATTGTCTACACTCCACCGACACAAAGAGACAAAGAAAAGAACCTGAATGTCGCGCTGTGTGTGTTTGTGTATACACCAGGGTACGAGTGAAGGGCCCGGAGAATGATTTGTCGGCAGGGATTGTGAATTCCAGGACCGTCTCCTGTCCATTAGCAAAGCTCTGCTCTCTCCCAGCTGCCCTCAGTGCCCGGTGTCTCAGCGGAGGTGCTCTGAAACACAACACACCAAATGAGATGTGACGCGCGTCGCCATACTGTTCTATTTATACTGGACGGCACGACATTGAGGGAGGGATGCAAAAAAGTGCTCGCCCGCTGCTTGATGAGGTCTGGTGGCTCTCCAAACCCATGGAGGAGGCTGTGTAATTTTCACCCTCACATCAAAGGGTGTAGTGGGTAGCCCCCCCCCACCCCGATCCATTTCCCCCTGAAGGCAAAGAAAAACAGTAGATAATTATCTGGTGTGAAATTTCATCACAGCCCGTGTCTCTAGTACGCAAGGTGTGGGTGTCAGAAAACTCATATTTGGCTCTGTTTTTGAGGACATGCAACATGGCTTGTGTTGGAGGTGCTCTGTCCTGGGTAAAGGAAGAACTCCGCAACAAGTAGAGAACAGGAACCCAGCAAACATTTTGTTGCACCAACGTTTAAAACTCGTGTAAATACAGTATTTAGTTTTGGGTCTAAATATATTTTTTATATCATCTCTACACTGTTTCAAAAGCTGTTTCAATGTGAAGTTTTACCGTGCCATCATATCATACTCTCAAAAATCATTGTTTTCAGAGCTTGGTTGGTTTCCCGTTGAACTTGGCCTCCTCAAAAACGTGCTCAGCCAAACCTCCATCACTCAGACCTCATTTAGCCCTCCTGAGCAGATTTTGGGGGGAAAAGGGGCAGGAAGGTTGGTGGTGAGGGGAGTATTGTTTAAGAGCAAGGCTGCGGCAGGATTAATGATCAGAACAGCAAACTTGGCTTTCGCTTGCATCAGGTAATCAATGGCGTTGAGCGAGGCAGACGTGCCGGCCGGCAGAAGGGCTTGACGAGAACAGCAAGAGCAGAGACTAACGTCCTCTCATTTCTCAACAAGACAGAGGGCCCCTCGCTGCCAAGCAGACAAGGTGAAACACCGTGGGGACCCGAGTTGAATGGCAAGGGCTTTTATGCAGTTTAATGATTTCATTAATCCGATGAGTCAAATATCCCAGTGTTAACATAATTTGTCTTAAGTGTCTGGTTCCGTTGTTGTTTTGCCCTTGACTGGGATTAGATAGATATTATGTATCATGACCAGTTACAAACAGATAAATAAATGACGCCCAAGCTTGGTACACGATTACAAAGAAGCTGTGATAGAAAGAAAATACACAAATAAAACACTGAAATGATGAAACATTTGCACAAAAAAGAAAAGAAAAAGTAAATGTATACATGCTGGATCTGTTCTCAAATCTTTAGTGAATGCTATGATGAAAAAAAAACTTTTTCACTACAGTGAGGAGTTTTTCCTGGATTTCAAATACACAGAGCTTTGACTGACATGTTGGTTAGTTCCTGGTGTTTAATTGTATTTTCAAAAATCTCTCAAGGATCATAAGGTTAACAGGTAGCTGTAGTGTTTATCATATTGTGCTTCCTTGTATTTGATCTGACTTGTTATGCTTGTTATGGTCTTGTGCAGCTTCAAGACTGTTTCCTTCATCATTAATAGCCACCACTATTATGAGATGCCTGAAATCAGTTCTGCAGGGTCAGCCTGCTGACATCTGGATGCAGCATACTGATGCCTTTGAGAAAGGCATCAACTAATTGCCTAAAAACAGGGACTATATTATGACTTCTGGACATTATATCAACTATGATATAATGCTACACAATTAGAGTTAAAGAATTTGTGAGAGTAGTGGTCTCCTGTTGCAGTCTGAGCCACAACACGTACAGAGATTGGAAATGCATTCAAATACACAATGTGAATGTGAAGGGCTTTTCACAACCAAGTGTGAGTCTCACAACAAGCCATCTTATACCAGTTGTGCTGCAGTGAGAACAGCTCACATTATGTGTAAGGCCCATGCTATTTATATTGAGCTACTAGAGATACTATTCACCCTGGAACCACCGATTTTGTTTGATTGATCTCGCCAGAGGACCTGACGGCTTCACAATCTGTCCACATATCGAAACATAATCTTTACACATACAATTTCAGCTTTTCCAGTACATGAGGTCTTAGTATCCATGTAATCATGTTTTGTTGATTTTCTGATTTATTAGTGTTATTTGCCTTAATGTTAAGCACCTTGTACTGCAATCTTGCACAAAAGCTACTATATAAATAAAGCTTGATTGATATTAAATTGTCAAACAATAATTATTATTGACTACAATCATCTTACTCAGTGTCATTGGAATGGTTCAGTTCAGAAGATTTAATCTAAAATAACAATATGCCATTTCATACAGTATTCCTAAGGACGTTCCAGTTCCTTAACATTCCATCACACTACTCGGTTTCCCAATCTGTTGTAAATCTATAACTCTGTGTTGAGCTGTGAACTGTATGCAACTGCAGGTCAGGAGGTCAATCTAACAAAATCCTTTCAACCTTAGCTGGTTCTTATCATACAGCTAGCTGCCTACAAGGTGGGTCAGAGTTGTGATGAAGCAGCTATAGCTGACAGTCTGACCTTACATAGGAAAACTGTCACAAACTAAGTTCTCGCAAGTATCCAGCCCCTAAAATCGTATGATCAATCGAGCTGACTCAAGTGTTTTTATGCGTGCGATTCTCAGTAAAGGGTGTCAGCGCGTGATTATACCTCCATCTATCATGGTGATGGGACTAAGTATTGGCTCCTCGTGACAGACTCTGAGGAATAGGACTCGACTCACTAGATCAGCAGTCTGGAGCGCTCACAAGAGACGACAGGCACTCAGCTTTTTCCTTATCCTCTCAACAACCTCTCAATTTGTAGTCCAGGACTTCCTTTTCCAAGAGGGCTCCATTTAATTTTCTGTTCATCCATGCCATGAACTCTCATTGTCCTGTCTGGCTGATATTGATGTCATAATGAGGAGAGTATTTCCCAATTAAATAACTCTGTTTGGATGTATTCAAGACTGTTATGACTCTACTAGGCGGTGCACACGAACATATATGAGGATCAAACAGCATTAAAAGGGTACTAGTATAGTGAAGTTATATCTCAATATACACATCTTATTCATCGTATTTCTCATTTTGAAATTGAAAGAACATTGGACCTCATTCTGGAACATTTTCTTAAGTGTCTTCTTACAAACTTTGTAAGAACAAATCTAAGAAACAGCCCCGCCGGATTTGTGAATGCGTGGAAATGTGTTCTTAACCCTCTAAAATGTTTATCCACTGGCTCTTACAATGTGTCACTAAGCAAGGTAAAAAAATTAAACCAACAATAAGAAAATAACAATAGAGAACAAGACAGTACATGGACTATTAATACTGACCAAACGTCCTCTTTTACCCGGACATGTCCTTTTTCTGGTTCCTAAAACATCTGTCCATCTGTCTGCTTTTAATGAATTCCTTAAAATGCTTGTTCCACTGACCATTTCCCCCAATAATGATCAGTTTTAAGATAGTTTTTCATTCCATAAGTGTAACGTTACGCATCAACTATTCAAAATGTTGTATAAGGCGCATTGGCATTACACACAGTTTGTATTAAACAATTCTGTAATTCCATTGATTGTTGCTCAGTTAGATCTAGTTGGCTCCTTTTCTCTTTATTAGATATTTTTTGTATAGCACTGGTCTCTTAATTGGGGCGGCACGGTGGCGCAGTGAATAGCACTGTCGCCTCACAGCAAAAAGGTCCTGGGTTCAAATCTCATCCAGCCCTTTCTGTGTGGAGTTTGCATGTTCTCCCCGTGTTTGCATGGGTTTCCTCCGGGTGCTCCGCTTTCCACTCACAGTCAAAGACATGCAGGTCAGGTGAATGGACTGGCGATCTGTCCTGGGTGTTTCCCTGCAAATATACAAATATTCTCGTATTTATTATTATTATAATTATTTAAATCCGAGGATGTCTGTAGAATTGATGTGAACACAATCACCAATGATTTCTCACAAATTCAGCCCTTAAGAACACGGCTCACTCCAGTCTGGCCGACTTACGACTGCTCTTCTGTGTTCTTAAATCCTGTTCTTAGCTAAGAACGAATCACAGATAAGAAACCATTCAGGAATGCCAGAATTGTCCCGGAAACTTCACAAGTGGACTTAAGAAGAGATGTATTCTTATCTTTTGCGTGAATGCGTTCCAGAATGAGGTCCAATGTCTTCTGTGTGGGTGTATAAAAACTAAAATCTGACACATTCACTCAGAACATTCAAAAAACAAGGTACGGGAATTCACCTAAAAGAGTACAAATGCTTGTCACTGGGGCTGTTAGTACCCTATTTCGTTATTAATATTCTAACCTTAGGCATGGTCCATATTTGTATCATTGTTGCCTGTACCTCTAAAGGCACAATTATATACCCCAAGTGACAAAAATGTCACTGCTTTGGTAGAAAAATTTCCCTTTTGAAAAGTGGCAAAAGTATACCATAAAAATGTGTACCTTTTGGTGTCAGAAATATCTGTTTACCTTTTAAGTGCATAAAATGTATACAATTAGTACCTTAAAGACCACTAGCGTACCTTTGACGGTACATTTGTGACCAGTGTACCTTTGGGTACAGAAGTGTGTACCGTACCCCTATTTCTGACAGTGTTGTATATTATCGCGAAAACACTCTTGAATTGTCAATTGTATTTGTTATTGTATCCTGCTACCACTTTGATTATATTATTTCTTAAGAGTAATAAGAAACAGTATTCTGAAGAGGCGGATAGGATATAAATTCCCCCTGAAGAATTGAAGCTCATCAAATTAACAATCCTCAGTAGTCTATAGTTACAATTAGAAGTTAGTGAAGCTATTCCTTACATATTGGCAGTAGTTGTCTATTTTCCTTTAATTTGTTGTAATTTGGAAGGAATCGACGTAATGCCTCGTCCGACAAGAACACGTTTTACTGATATGGATTGTTGTAAGGCAAGCTTAATTGATGCGGAGTGTAGCAGTGGAATTCTCAATGAAAAAGCAATGAAACAAGTACATGCTTGACAACCTGCCTTGGTAGAACCACTCCTCTTGCAGACAATAGCAACATCAGGTTATTGGAGACACATATTGACATCAGAGGTATGACTCATACTTGGCCTAAGTTATTTTCTTGTCTCTTCTATCAGCCATTAAACTCTGTCACTCTAGACAGGTGTGCACTTGTCAAAAGCACAATTTGTACGGTGACTTCGTTTGAATCATATGCTAGAAAAAGGGTTGAATACTCCACTCTTAACCTTAATATATTTCATTTTTTATCTGATTAAATTACATGTTCCAGCAAATCTTAATAGCTTTTTTGTGAACCTGCTTATATGATCTGATTTGCAAAAAAACATGATGTTTTTATTTAAAAGATATCTGAAATAGTATGCAAAGCCTCTGTCACATGACTAACATTGTGTTGTGGTTTCAATATTTCTCGACTACTGGATGTTCAACCCCAGGTGAATTTCTAATTAATATATGGAAGCTATTCCAGTGATCATCTGCTGTGAGATTGGCGCTTAAAGTGCATAATCAGCGGTAATTAATCGAACAAAGTGATTAATCACATTTAGCTCCCTCTCTGTTTGTGTGCAACCTGTCATAATCAATTATTTGTGGGATAAATCGTTACTATGGAGATAGGGGTGGCAGGAGTGGAGAGGGGCGCCTGATGAAGACTGATGACAGCTCTAAACATGGGACATGACAGTGGGAACATGGTGGAGATTGAATCTGTAACCCTCCGAGCACATCATAAATGATCTCTCTCAAAATAAAATGATTGATTTGCATCGGTTCTTGGTGCACCTGGAATTGCTGTCCTTCTTAGGAACAAACTAGGCAGGTGAAAACTACATGACGGCTAGTATTACCAACTAATACTGAGAAAGAAAACATTTAAAGGATGTGTTATTCCAGTCTGGTCTCCTGAAATTTCGTGAAATAGCTAAATGTCCTAAAATGCAAATGCCATGTGCAAAAAGCAGTGTTGTGGACTCGAGTCACGTGACTTGGACTCCAGTGCGACTCAAGTCACAAATTTGATCAATTGAGACTTGACTTACGAAACACAAAAGTACTTGATACTTGACATCTATGACTTGGACCTGACTTGAGCTGGATGACTCGAGAGACTTGTTTGAGTTGACGGTCTCCGAATGCCCCTCGGAAAATATCCTGTTTCCTCAAGCGGCGTCCGTCAACTGGGGCAGACGGGGCGTCTCGGTCTCGCTACAAGTGGAACTTGAAGGGTGAGCTCCACGCGTGCCCCCCCCACTGCAGCTGGGTTATTTTAAAATGAAATTTCAATGGTTGTGTGAATAACAACTTGAAGTTGTAACAGTGTTGCTGTGTTGATGCTTTCCGGCTCTTTGTTGTGATTCCAATGGCTCTATAATTGTTGACAGTATGATGATAGTTTGTTGTGGATGTAGGCCTAATAATAATAAATATAAATACAAAAATGTGCTTGTTGTATGGTTGTATGGCTTGCAGACATGGTCGAGTTGGTAGTATTGAGTTGGCTATTTGATATTATATATATATATTTATTTTGTTTAAAAAAATATGTGGGGGGGGGGTATTGAAGGCCCATTGTGAGAGGGCACGGCCCGCCACTGGCAGTGTCTGATCACAACAGAGGGGCGGAACAGACCCACGTGGACCAAAATTAATTGGCTAGAGGAGGTAGGGAGACGTACAACTGTTGGGGGGGAGAACATAGCCTATCAGATGTAAGCACCCCGACCCTAACCCCCTTGTGGGCCGATAGCTGCAGCCCTATGGACCAGTCTAGCTTAGGCACATACCAATCGATTTTCAACAGGGTTTTTTGGTCTGTATTTTAATATTTTGTGTTGTATCGGCCCAATTGCATACCGGGAAAACTCCCAGTAATCCTGATGGCCAGCCCGCCCCTGTTACTAACATATGCGAGTTTGGAGCAAATAGTAAAATTTTACGTTTCACAACGGGAGGCTTTGTCGGATTCTGGTCTACTGGTGCATCGCCAAATTACAGACATGACATGATGCACACATTAGGCAAATCACAGATCGATTTAGATCAGTTTCTATACATTGACAATTTTTTTATTTTGTAGCTGCCGTGCCGACATCGTGGTGGAGCACCACAGATCAGCCTATTTATGGGGAACACTGCTGGATACTTCCGTGGCCTGTAACTTCAGTTTATGAACACCAGGGGGCAGATATCGGAAGCTCAGGCATTGCATTTGAAAGTGGCACCGAAATGAGGCACAGAGATCTGTGTTGTGATTCTATCCAGTTGGTACCAGTCATATGGGAACTGGTGCCACAGTTCCAATATTATCGATTATTTATATGCTCCCATTAGGGGCTATCATCCACATGAAACACATTTCCACAGTTATGTGCATAACACACAGCTCTATGTGTCAGTTACACCAGGCCCATTGATACACTTATAAACTGTATTAATGACATCAATGCATGGATGGCACAAAATGTCCTACAGTTTAACCAAGTTAAAACTGAAATATTGGTGATAGGACCAAAGGCCCAAAGAGAGAAAGTGGTTGCACAACTGAAATCATTGTCAAACAATATTAAACCTCAGACTAACAATCTGGGTGTCCTCTTTGATAGCTAATTAAACTTTGATGCACGTATTAGGAATGTCACTAATGTTGCTTTTTATCATCTTAGAAATATAGCCAAAGTCATGCAATTTCTCTCACAAACTGACACAAAGAGGCTAATCCATGCTTTTATTTCTAGCAGATTGGACTATTGCAATTCGCTCCTTAGGTCAGCTACAACTTGTACAGAATTCTGCCACTAGGGTCTTAACTAGAACTAGAAGGAGAGCACATATTACACCTGTCAATTTTGAGGTTCTTTTATTGGTTTTTAAGTCCTTAAATGGCCTTGCACCCAAGTATGTTTCTAATATGCTTTTAAGATATGCTCCTGGCAGATGCCTCAGATCCTCTGACTCCGGTCTTTTAATTGTGCCTAAAGCTAGGACAAAAACATATGGTGAGGCAGCATTCAGCGCTTATGGCTCTAGGCTTTGGAACAGCCTACCTGAGGATCTGAGAGCAGTGTAGACAGTTGACATTTTTAAGTGAAGGTTAAAAACTTACCTCGATTTTATTTAAGAGTTTTACTTTTATTTTGCTCCATTTTGCTCCCCTGTTTTAATTACATCTATTTTCTATTCATTTGTATTAATTGCTTATATGTTCTATTTAAATTTTTTACTTTCTTGTCTCTTTCCCATTATGTTCAATTAGTGTATCCTTTTTTGCCGTATTACATTTTAATTTTTTGTATTTCTTTTGTGAAGCGCATTGCATTGCGAAACCTTTATGCAAAATGTGCTACAGTATATAAATACAATTGAATTGATTGTGGTGCCGGGTTTCTGTACCCAACTCAGACTTACATTACATTACAGCATTTAGCAGACGCTTTTATCCAAAGCGCCCACATGTCATACCGTTGGCGGAGGCAGCCATGCAAGGAGCCAACCTGCTCAACGGGACTTAGACTCAATTGACTCATATCTTTCCCAGTCCACCAAGTACTATATACCCATACCCCAGCGATGGACCCCCAACAGCTGCCTAACCAAGCATCAGAAACATCAATGAGACGGGGAGGCAGAGCGGGATTAGCGGGAGGGGAAAGTGGACTGTGAGCCATTGGTTTGACCTGGGAGACATGGAAAGAAGGGTGAAGGGTGCATGGTCAATTGAAGTGGACAGCAGCAGGACTGAAGACTTTGGAGATGGGATATAGACAGATGAATCGGGGAGCCAACTCGCGGGATTCCACCTTCAGGGGTAGATCTCTGTTGTTGAGCCAGACTCACTGCCCCAATCGGTAGAAAAGGAGCAGGGGTCTGACAATGATCAGCCTGGTTCTTGTTCCTGGCAGCGGAGTGGAGCAGAGCAGAGCGGGCGCTTCTCCAGGTCTGGTGGCAGCTTCGCACAAACACCTGGGCAGAAGGCACGTTGACCTCCTCCTGACCCGGAAACAAGGGAGGCTGATACCCGAGACAGCACTGGAATGGAGACATCCCAGTGGAGGAAACAGGCAGGCAACGAGGCAGCACAGGGTGGTCTCAAGGTCCTGGTTGGCCCACTCGGTCTGATCTTTGGACTGGGGGTGAAATCCAGAAGAGTCTAACAGAAGCACCCAGTAATCAACAGAAGGCTTTCCAGATCTGGGATGTGAAATGAGGTCACTGTGTCTTTAGGTAACCAATGAAGTTTGAAAACCTGATCAATCATATGCTGTGCAGTCTCTTTAGCAGAAGGGAGTTTAGGTAATGGAATTAAGTGAACTGACTTTTCAACTATGGTGAGTATGGTGGTGTTACCGTCAGATTGAGGGAGACCAGTGACAAAATCCAGGGAAATATGGGACCTGGGTCTTCTGGGAGTCTGCAGAGGCTGTAACAAGCCAGCTTGTACTACCTGTTCCCAGAACATTGGAAGAGGTAGTACAGGCAGCAACAAAGCTGCGGACATCCTCCCTCATGGTGGACCACCAAAATTGCTTGCAAAGGAAGACAAGCATACGGTGAACCCCAGGATAACAGGTCAGCCGAGATAAGTGCCCCTATTGCAGGACCTGAAAACAGACAGAGTCAGAGACAAAGAGACAATTGGACGGACCATACCAGGATCAGGATGTTGTAGCTGGGCAGTCCGGACAAAGCATCAGTGGGCTGGTAAGATGTTACCGGATAAGTTGAATCAACAACCCGCATCTGCCATCCGACCTCTACAGCGCATCCAGAATGCGGCGGCCCGGCTTGTCTTCAAACAACCGAAATTCCCCCATGTCACGCCCCTGTTCCGGTCTCTTCACTGGCTTCCCATCTCGGCGCGCATCAAATTTAAGATACTGGTACTGTCCTACAGGGCAATACATGGAACTGCCCCTTCTTATCTGCAATCCCTGGTCAGGTTCCAAACCTCAGCTCGTCCGCTCCGCTCCTCCACTCTTGCGGGTCGCCTAGCCCCCCCATCGCTGCGTGGGCTTGGAAGTCGCTCATCACGGGCTCGACTCTTCGCATCCCTGGCACCGCAATGGTGGAATGAGCTCCCCCCTTCAGTCAGGACAGCTGAATCGCTACCCATCTTTCGCAGGCG
>OMOT01077109.1:5629-17144 GCA_900312575.1 Acanthochaenus luetkenii | reverse complement strand
AACTGATAATATGGCCTCAGACCCACAGCACAACAGCTCGATTTCAGGAGTACAGATGCGTGTCTTCACAGTTATGTGTCTGAGGTTACACCACCTGGAGTTGACGAAGACGGCTAGACCTCCTTTCTTCTTGCCGCTTTGCTTCTCCCTTTCCGCCCGAACTAGCGTGAAGCCGGCTAGTTCGATCGAACAGTCCGGTATATTCCCATTCAGCCATGTTTCCGTGAATCACAGCAGACTGCACTCCCGGTACTGACACTGGCTGCTCACCAGGGCTGCGAGTTCGTCCGTCTTGTTGGCCAGCGATCTCACGTTCCCCATTACCACTGACGGAAGGTAAGGTTTGAATCTCCTATTCCGCTCCTTCTTCTCCCTCACCTTCCGACCGGCTCTCGTTCCCCGTCGGTGTTTCCTTAACTCCACTGGTATTTCTGCCGGCGGAGCAGATACTATAATAGCCTGTACTATAGCCTGTATAGGTGTCCACGGCAAACAAAGAAAACAAGCGGAAAAAATAAGAAAACAAGCGGAAAAAATAAGAAATAAGCACTAAGCTAAAGAATAAGCCCTACGAACGAGAGCTGCACTCGGCGGCGCCAACTACTTTCCAGCATTACTTTGTAAATGGAAATATTGAGTTTGCCTTTTCCCACTACATGTTTGTTGTAAACTTATAAAACATCATAGTAATGCAATAGGGCTATCAAATGCAGCATGCGTCTTATACGGCAGTTAATGTTTGTAGTGTGTAATGACACTGGTAATAAATCTTCTTTAGGAATTTAATTGATGACTGCTTGACTGGTGTTTTATTGTAGTGAGAAGTCGTGCTTTTCGTTTGCAACAAGAACGAAACAGCCACCGCTACTTTACAGTATTTGATTATGGCGATCTTTTATACTCACGCGCCTCATCCCAATGTCTAGACATGTGCATCGTGTGCAAGTTCATTAAGGAGTGGAAAACTCTCATTCATCATTGTACCTTGTGCGTTCGGCTGACTGGCCTGCCTTCTCCATTGGTAGACACATTTGTATCTCGGAGACCATTCTGTGTCTGCTTCCTATTTGTGTTGTCGTATCACAAAAAAACAACTGGAAATGACTCTTTGATGTGTCAGGAACTGTTTTTGTCTGTCCCTAATGTGTATTCTGCTCCCTCTTCGTGAAACTCACTACAAAATGATTTGAAGCTGAAAGAGCTGCTCTCTCTTGGTGAGATTAAATTGATGATTTGGGATCTTGTGGCAGACTCAATAAGGAACAGGTTTTGACCCAGTGACCTTGCTGGTTTGATATTGGACTGGTGGACTTAGGATCACTCACAAAGCCAATTTTACTTGATTGTCTCTTATGTGATTTTGAGTGTATTTTGTACATTGTTGTATGTTGTTGATCTCAATTTTTTTTAAATGTTTGTCTTCATGTTACTTTCTTGGCCACATCTCCCTTAGAAAATCTCAATGGGACTAACCTGGTTAAATAAAGGTACGGTAGTGGTGTTATAGTTAAAGAAACACACATGTGACTTGGAGGGGAAAAAGCCTTGTGGAGAAGTAAAACCTGTCATGGTGCCCTGAAGCTGTTCAGTGGCCAACAGTAGAAGACTACAGTTGTACGAGGAAGCTCCCAGGTGTGTGTGTATGTGTGTTGTGTGTATATGTAACCCAGCCTTCTCCTGAGATTACTCCCCCATGCTGCTGCTGTTGATAGGAACGTGTTCAAGTATGATGAGTACCTGCACGATGTCTCTTTCAGCAAGACGTCCTCTGGAGGACACTCTGACCTCATCTCCATCCAACTCCTCCATGGCTATAAAAAGAGAGGGAGAATTATTTTGTTGGAGAATACAAAGCCAAAAAAAAAAGAGAGAGAGAAAGACACGGTACAGAACGTTCCTTTGTATTTTCTCAAAGCAATTTGTGGAAAAGCACAATGGGAAAAAAGCAGAGAGCAGAGAGTAAGAAAAGAACTGCAAGATGCTCAGCGGGGGAGAGTCAGAAAACGGTATGTACCAATACTCCAAACGAAGTAGCGCACAATTATGTTTCACGTCATCTTGACTCGTGAAATAAAAGGGGGGAGGCTTCAAAGGTTAAAAGTGTGGCGATAGACGGGCGTTCAGACAATCACTTCAAGTCTGGCCAAATATTGGTAATGGTGCTTGTTCGGAAATTGCGCTCCAATGGAGATGTCACTGTGAGAGGTCTTCTGCAGTAACAGCACCTGGTACAACAATGCATTCCCTATCTGAATTCACTCTGGCCAAGACACAAAACAGCGTGGATGTGCAGTGCTCCCATGGCAAGGTTGCTGAGCACAGTGTGAGATCAACTCAGCAACCATACACACACACACAAACAGAGGCATACACTAAAACTGACAGCATGAAACTGAAAGTGACATGCCAGAGTTTAGAGTTTGAGTCGAAAAACACAAAAAACGAATAAAACTGGAGTGCAGATGGCCAAGACAGTGCACACGCACGCACACACACAAACACACCTACTCAGCGGTTTTGACTTTGTGACCTCCAGGCATGCCTGGCAGGGTTCACTACCAGTCCCACCGTTCGATTGCTTAACCAAGTAGAAAATGACACCGAATCTAACACACTGATGAGTCGTCACACTGCTGAGCTGTAACAGAGTACACACACAGGCACACACACTCTTGAACACGTGCACAGACCCGAGCGTACACACTATAATTCACACACACAAGTACACACACACACACAAACACAATCTCTATCTAAGAAGTCCCAGCTGACAAATCATTGATCTGTGGGCTGTGAAGGGCCTGCACACCATTAACTTTGTGCAGCAGCTCTCCTGGGAAGGGGAACAGCCTACTGCTATATACAACCAATTACAAAACTGCTATAGTAGTCCAACTGAGCTAGACGCTGTGGATCCCTGTTCCATCGCTAGGGGCACTGCTGAGTCCTTCAAATGAGGCAAATATAAAACTGAAAGTGTGTCAAATTAATAATCCAACTGTTGCCCTCCTGGGTATGAAAGTTGAAATGAAGAAACAAAACAACAACCGCACTTTATTAGATTAGATTAATATATATAATCCAATAAAGCACAATACTAATATTTGGCATTTTAATTTAATGTTTTTGATGTGTAATAGTTTAATAATTATAATTATACATTTTGTATACAATATTATGCTAAAATCTAAAGAACACTTACCGTCAAACTCAGCCGGCCCGACACCTACAATGATGATGGACATGGGGAGCGATGCTGCCTGCAAAGGAGACAACAGGAATGGAATTAATTAATTTTCAACTCAGTTAATTCAGTGAATCTTAAAGGGGCATTAAGTAATCAATAATCTTGCATAACCACACCTGCGGTTCAAACGACAAAGGTCTGGAGAAATTCAAACACAATAGGACTCTCTGGTGTTCATTCGTCATTTTGGGGCATTTGGATTCTTTCTGGATCCATTTGTTTTGTTTTTTGCCTATGGCGAACATGAATGGGATTTTTGGATCCCGTCTGCCAGTTGTTCTGTTCTTAAGATGGGGGATATAATATAAGTATAAATTACATATAACAAAGTTATTACATGTTGTAACGCCTCACTGCATTTTTTTATTTATTTTTGCTAATGACCATGGTGCATATATTATGTTGTCCTCACATCACAAAGACATGTTGGAATGCTGAGGTCATTTAATTGCAGCTTCAAACCCATCAGCATCCACCTCAACAAATACAGAAATACATAATAGAGGAAAATAATTATATTTCCTTGACACCAATACAAAAACGTTCTGCAACTGTTCTTCATTTGAGGAACTTAACTGGACTCTTACTCGCCTCCTGTCATCTTCGCCCAAAAGGAAGGGCCCACCAGTAGCTACGGAGGTCCTGGTGAGCCCAGTTAAATCCTCCAGTAATCTTCATTCCAGTCGGCAGATTGAGGCTAGGCTGTCGTGGCATCAACAGTCTTTGCAATTGCTCGCCTTGGTGGATTCCGGTGCCGACGTCAACTGTTTGGATGCAGCTCTTGTTTCCCAGGCGGGAATAAGAGTTGAGCCACTTGACGCTTCCCTGGATGTCAACTCCTTGGACGTACTCACTGTCACGCATCGTGCCTGCAGTCTGCTCATTCTCCAGCGGGGGTTGCGGGGCTTCCGAAGACCCCCAAGCCTCCGGACCTGTCCAGCGTTCCCGCCGCCTATCACAACCTCAGGGAGGTCTTCAATAAGCAGCACGCTCTCTCTGCCTCCTCACTAGCAATACGACTGCGCTATCAACCTGCTCCCGGGTGCTCCTCTGCCCTCCTGTCGATTGTTCAGTTTGTCTCGGCCTGATAGAGAGAGCATGGAGAAGTACCTGCACGACTCATTAGCCGCCGGCCTCATCCGGTCTTCATCCTGTCCGGTGGCAGTTCCCTGCGGCCCTGTATTGACTATCAAGGTATGAATAACAATACTATGAAGAATAAATATCCGCTACCTCTAATCAACTCTGCTTTTGAGCCTCTTCAGGGGGCCACTGTCTCCAAGCTTGACCGGTGGAATGCTTATCACCTGGTAAGAATCAGGGAGGGGGACGAGTGGAAGACGGCATTTAATACCACTTTGAATACCTGGTCATGCCGTTCGGAATAACCAACGCTCCTGCTGGGTTTCAAGCTTTTGTGAATTGACATACTCTGTGATCTCCTCAACAGGTCAGTGTTCGTTTACCTGGATGATATTTAGATTTTCTCGCATAACATGGAGGAATATGTGGTCCATGTACGGCAGGTACTGCATAGACTATTAGAAAATAGACTATTCGTCAAAGCTGAGAAATGTGAAATGTTCCATGTTAACTCTGTGGCTTTCCTGGGGTACATTATTGAGAGTGGGCAGGTGAAGATAGATCCAGTTAAGACACAGGCAGTGGTAGATCGGCCCAAATGAACCTCAGTTAAAGAGCTCCAACGTTTCCTGGGGTTTGCCAACTTTTACCGCCGATTTATCCGGGATTACAGTCGAGTGGCTGGGCCTCTTACTCACCTCACCTCCTCTTCTGTCTCGTTCAGGTAGACTCCGGAAGCTGCCGCTGCTTTTGCCGAGCTCAAAAGACGTTTTACCGAGCTCAAAAGACGTTTTACCTCCGCTCCGGTGCTGACTCATCCGGACACGGCATGACAGTGGATGCTCACCGTCAAGCTGGCGCTGGAGGAGTGGAGGCACTGGCTGGAGAGAGCGGAGCACCTGTTTACGGCGTGGACGGATCATAGGAACCTGGCCTACATACAGCCTGAGAAGTGTCTTAACGCGCGTCAATCCCGGTGGGCGTTGTACTTCGGCCAGTTACATTTTGTTTAGACATACCGACCGGGGTCCAGGAACCTGAAGCCAGACACACTCTCTCGTCTGTTTGCCTCCGAGGGGGTATCTACCAGTCCTGACACCATTCTTCTCTCTTCGTGTGTGATGGCAGCAGTGACATGGGAGGTGGAGGCGATGGTTCGGGAGGCCTTACGCACAGATCCAGATAAAGGTAATGGGCCTAATAACCGTCTGTTTGTGCCTGATTCTGTCCAATCACAGGTTCTGCAGTGGGGCCACACCTCCCGGTTCGCCTGCCACCCGGGAATCAGCCGCATCTTGTCTCTCCTGAAGAGGTATTTCTGGTGGCCCAACATGGGGGCTGACACTCAGGTGTTCGTGTCCACCAGCACAGTGTGCGCTCTGGGGAAGACATCACACCAACCACCCACTGGCCTGCTCCGTCCCCTACCCGTTCCCGGCCACCCATGGTCTCATATTGCGGTGGACCGGTCTCCCGCCCTCACAAGGTAACACAGGTATTCCAAGTCTGTCCGTTTTGTTGCCCTCCCCAAGCTTTCCACAGCTTTTGAGACAGACAGTCTCAGTTTTTCACCTCCATGGGATCCCCACGGTCGGACCGAGCTCCACAATTCATCTCACAGGTTTGGAGATCTTTCTAGCAGGCCCTTGAAGCATCACTGAGTTTGCCCTCTGGCTATCATCCACAGACTAATGGACAGACGGAGTGGGGCAACCAGGATCTGGGGGCTGCGCTGCGGTGTGTCACGGCCAGAAATCCGTCCACCTGGAGCACACATCTGCCATGGATCGAGTATGCGCTCCTCGTCCTGCATGGCCACAGGTATGTCTCCGTTTGAGTGTGATATGGTCTATCAGCCATTTCTGTTCCCCACCCAGGAGGACGAGAATGCCGTTCCGTCGGTCCAGGTTAATGTTCGTCGGTGCCGGAGGGTCTGGACGGAGGCTCGGACCGCTCTGCTCCATTCTACGGCTCACAACCAGCACATCGCGGACCGTCGTCGGACTAGGGCACTAAACTATTAACCAGGTCAGAGGGTCTGGTTGTCGTCTAAAGATCTGCTTCTGAAGACAAACTCCAGGAAACGTACACACCGTTATTTGGGTCCATTTGAGATAGACGCTACACCGTCCGACGCCTGCTGGACGAACAACGGAGCGGCCGGGATTTCCAGTATCTCGTGGACTTGGAAGGTTACGGGCCAGAAGAGCGCAGCTGGGTACCCCGTCGCCACATACTGGACCCAGCCCTCGTCCGGGACTATCATAGGGAACACCCGGAGAAGCCTGGTGGGTCGCCTGGAGGTGGAGGGGGGGGATACTGTCACAGCCATGGCCGTGCTCATGGTTATTCCCTTGTGTCTCCTGTGTTCCCTCTCCCCAGTGTTTCCAGCATCTCCCTGTCTGTCTCTGTCTGGTTGTCTGTGTGTGTGTGTATGTGTTGGCGTAGACGTGGCTTCCTCCTGCTATCCTGTTTCCTGATCACCTGCAGACAATCTTCTAATCAGCCTACACACCTGCCATCAAGCTCATCAGCCACAGTATTTAAAACCCGGTCCTTCAGCCACTCATCGCCAGTTCATTGCTTCAACTTCTGTGGTAGTACACAGTTACTCTATGTTGCAAGTTAGTTTAGATTACTAAATAATTTAGAGGATTGAAAGCAAATATATCTGATGCTTTACCTGACTGCATTTATCTCAAAACTGCACTTATAAGGTAGCTAGAAGAGAGAATTCATTCAAGAACAAAATAAATTCCGAATTTTAAGCAGCCTTAGATACACCTTGGTAACAGAAGGAGAGATCCCCCCTGCCAGATGTCAGAACTGATATTCAGATGAATAAAGCTATTGTCCTCCTGGTTTAGTACAGTATAGATATAAATATATACACCAAATGTATTAACGTTTATCTGTCATTTTATTACATTTTTCAAAAGTAAAGTGGAAAGAAGAAAAAGAGTTTAGAATACTACAGAAAGAAATGCATTCACAACTATGAAAGAAACAAAGGGCACATTTCCTTAAAATGTAACTTTAACAAGATAACATTTTGCATTTCACAGTATAGAATGTTAAAAACGTTAAGACTATGCCCCTGTGTCAACAGGATAACACTTTTTTACCTAAAAACATTAAACAGTCTTGTTGCTGCTAAGCAACTATTGAAAACCCTTTTGAAGCGTGACGCTCTTTTGTTGACATATTTTACATTTCTAGTGCTTTTTTTCTTTAACCTTTAACCAGATAAAAGCATTGCGATATAAATCTCTTTTACAATACTGAGCTGGCCAAGAAGGCAGCAAAGTTACAAATCGGGGCACGACAAAAACAATACATAACATACAAAACAACTACCGGTAATACAGATTTAAAATACTAAGCGTTCTATTTACACATTTCGACAGGAGCAGCTAGTGGCAAGGACCTTTGAGATCTTTTGTTTCAAACTAGTCAAAGAAATTAGAGAGTCCAGTTTAAGACGGACATGCAGGTCATTCGGGAACCAAGGACCGAAATAAGAGAGACTACTTTTTCCAGCCTCAGTCCGCACATTTGGCATCTCAAAATGAAGTCAAGTGCTGGATCTGAGGGTTTAGGAGTTGCGTACCGATGCAAACTTGGAGCAAATGTAGCGGGGTAGCTTGCCTAAAAATGCCCTTGTACATTAAAATATGCCAATACTGCATCCTGCACATAGCAAGTGAAGACCATCCAATCATATTGTACAAATATGCAATGGTGAGTCCTATAAGCTGAGTTAGATATATATCTCAGAGCAGCATGATAAAGTGGATCAAGCTTGGCCAGGGCAGCGGGACAAGCAAATCTATAAATAGTATCACTGTAGTCAAGATGAGACAGGAAAAGGCCTGATACCAGCCATTTACGAGAAGATGGAGCGAAGCATGATTTTAATCTATATAAGAAACCCAGTATAAACTTGAGCTTCTTTCTGCCTTTGTTTTGTTTCCATTTAAAAGCAGTTTTGAATCAAATAGAGCATGCTGCAGAGAGATAAAATCAGACTGTAAGCTGGTAACAGCAGCCTCAGCAGAAGGAGCATAGGAATAAAAGACTGTATCATCCGCATACATATGATACATAGTGTTTCAACAAATCACAAATATTATTCACATATAACAAAAAGAGCAACGGCCCCAAGATAGAGCCCTGGGGAACACCCTTTCCCAAAGTGAAAGGGTCAGAAACAATATTGCCCAACCTGACGGATTGAGTATGGTCAGTTAAATAGCTCCGAAACCAGTCAACCACATTTTGACCACAATCAGCATTTACCAGGATGTTAATTAAGGTATGGTGATCTACTGTATCAAATGCTTTGGGCAAATCAATAAACAATGACAATAATGTTTTGTCAATAGCAACCTTAATGTCATCCAGGACATTCAAACTAGTAGTCACAGTACTATGCTTAGATCTAAATCCAGATTTCATAGGATTAAGAATGTTATGTGAATCTAAGAAAAACTTAAATTGAGTAGAAACTAAAGATTCCTGAATCTTCGCTAAAGATGAAAGATTTGAAATACAGTAGTAAGTCGATAATTATTCAATTCAGAAGGATCGCCAGTTTTCAGCAGGGACTAGACATAGGCTTGTTACCATAAGACTGGCAGTTTGTGAGTGGAAATGGAAAGATTACAAATATCAGCGACTGGTTTGGCTAAAATCGATGAAGCAATTTAAAAAAAATAAAGGATCAAGGCCATCAGGCCCTGCAGCCTCAATTGTTTGAAGGGCGTACAAGACTTCAGAGACCAAAAAAGGTGTGAAGTCAAAAACAAAGGAAGAATTAGCTATCACTTGACTGTGGTCAGTGTTATGACCATGATTCTCTTCATCAAAAATATGACCAGCCTTCTTAAAGTGGACATTGAAAGCATTTCACATGTCTTTTTTATCAGAGATAAAGGAGTAACTGACCTTCAGTTTTTGAGGAGGACCTGCAACTTTAATAGTCTACCAAAATTGTAAATTGTCATTGAAACTATCAGTCGTTAAAGTCAGATGATAATCGTCAGCAAATTCCCTTTTAATCCTGACCTTCCTGAGTGGAGCATGCTTATTAATAATAGATAAAAAAAGATATTGAAAGAAATTAACAGCATAATCAATGGATGGAATCAGGGCAAGTAGATGCCATTTGATCTTGTGGAGAGGAAAGCCTTGTGTCAAGTGTTGGCATCTTGAGCGCTAAAAATAGTGATCTCTCAGCATTGTAAGGAATGTGCATGTGTCTTTTCCATCTGAAATAACAAGAAAAATAAGCTATCTCATGCAACTTGGGTGTGTTGTTTGTGTGTGTTTTGTTTACTCACACTGACCACAGCCTCCTTCGTCTGGACCATGTCAGATATCACTCCATCTGTGATCATCAGCAGGACAAAGTACTGAGAGCCATCTGTAATCTCTGCTGCACAGCTGGGGAACGTTTGTGCACACACACACACATACACGCATGTACGTACGTACGCACGCGCCCGCAC
Organism: Acanthochaenus luetkenii; assembly: GCA_900312575.1. Lineage (NCBI taxonomy): Eukaryota > Metazoa > Chordata > Actinopteri > Beryciformes > Stephanoberycidae > Acanthochaenus > Acanthochaenus luetkenii. The sequence continues at coordinate 7,304 of OMOT01077109.1, read as the reverse complement.
ACACACACACACACACACACACACAAACACATTTAGGTTCTCAGGCATGCATACTGTACAGTATTAAAGTGTTCAAGGATAGCACAAAGAACCATAGAGGTCTGCCTGTTGTTCTCAAATATTAGAACGTTACCTTCTCTATAGGCGGAGGACTTACAAGGTTGAATCAAGCTTTGAGAAAATCACAGACTAAGTCGTCATGGAAACCAAGTTCAAGTAATGTTTGCCTACGAGCACTGAATCATGTGCATGGCCATTTCCTCCCCTTTTCTGTTTCCTTGATGCTTAAATAAAATCTACTCCATAAACGTATTCTGGTCCCAGACCTGTTTCAACTCATGATAGATTCCCTCAATGTGATGACATTATTGTCAATTCACTAAAACCTAAGCTATGGCAAAGTCCCTGCATCTAATATCACTTACCACCAAAACTTTCCACCCTGCCTAAATCGATTCAATATCTGTGGACAAAGTGGAGCAATGACTGATGACTGACAAGATATAACTTGTGGTAGACGGAGGGTGTGTAGGGGAGTAGAATGGAGAGAGGGGCAGTGTGGGCAGGTTCCTATAGAGGCGCTAGAACCCAGGGACAGCCATCCCCCTACTCAGCGAGATGAGGAGCAGCTGGGAAAAGTAAAAGGGGAAAGGCAGGGCCAATAGGAGCCGAGAGTCGGCCCCATAAAAAGAGTAGGAGAGTGTGACGTAAAGGGTGCCCGTGAGGAAGCTAGTGGGACTTCGAGGGAAGAAGTGTGGGAAGTGGCGAGCGGGAGAGTGAGTGAGGGAGAAAGAGAGAGACAGGGAGAGAATACCGAGCGTTGGGGATTCCGGACGGTCCATGAATCCCCCTCGAGGAAGAACCTGTCTCCTCGTGGACTGTACTCCCGCTAATGCTGGACGATGCCTATACGGTAATGCTGGACTGTATATGCTCATATATCATTACATTACATTACATTACATCATTTAGCAGACGCTTTTGTCCAAAGCGACTTACAATAGTACATTTTTCGTCAACATTGTCAGACCAACTATACAACGCAGTCTTTCATCAGCTAAACACTTCAATAGGAACAAGTAGCATAAAACACTTCAATAGGAACATCGACTCTGGACTCTGACTAAACCTGCCTGTACCTGAGAAGGTGAAATACATTTGTGTGTGAAAACGTAAAACCCCGCTGTGGACATTGTTGCTTCCTGTTTGTCATCTCCGGCCCGTTGGAGTCCCGGTATAGAGAGACGATTGTCACAAACATTTTGGTCTTTTGCTTATTAGAAGTAGGTCAGCAAACCAGCAGCTTAGAGGAAACATCAGTCCTGAATGCTGCCCTGATTTCATTTCTTTTGATATGGCTTCCAAATCGATTTCTGGTGATTTTTAGGGGTTCGAGCACTTTATGTTTTGGTCAATAACTAAATTATGAATAATGTCTTTCAGAATGAAAGACATCATTCTGGCACGGTGGCTCAGTGGTTAGCACTGCCGCCTCACAGGAAGAAGGTTGTGTTCTGTGTGGAGTTTGCATGTTCCTCCCGTGTTCACGTGGGTTTCCTCCCTCAGTCCAAAGACATGCAGATCAGGTGAACTGAAGACTCAAAATAGATGTGCTTGTGTATAATGTAGTGTACTATGTATATGATGCAATGTAAAGCCCTTTGAGACATGCTTG
>OMOT01077108.1:0-17210 GCA_900312575.1 Acanthochaenus luetkenii | reverse complement strand
TGAATAATTTGTGAAAAACAACTTGGATATGTTCTGGAACAAAACGAATACACCACGGGCTGTTTTGCAACTCCGTTCAACCTTGTCTGGGCACAGGATACATTGCAGAATTTGGACCAGGACCACATAACATAACATAAAATAAAATGAAGATGAAGATAAAAGCAAACATGTTCATGTTCTGATGCCCTGAGCATAGCAGACATACTTGACACACCAATGCATTTGACTTAAAAGAAGTACAAATAAAAACACATTTCCCATTGCACCCGTTTGTCATTGTTTATGTTTTGAGCCGCACGAGACGGTCTCACTGCTAAGAAGCCAACCTGTTGATAAAAGAGTGCAAATAGAAGTAAACTGGTTCCATTCTGCCGCTCCCAGCAGGGGCCGAGGAACACATCTGGGATTCATTCAAAGACATATGGGTTAGCCGATTGATCTTCTTAAAGTCTATTTCACTACCAGGATTGGGTATTTCTTAACCGACCTATTGCATGACCTGTCAAACATGCTGAATACTCACACTGCTAAATGTTCTCTAAATTGACCAAACAATGTTCCGGGCTTCACCTTTTCAGTTGAAAAGTGTTATTTTCAAAATGTAACAATCCCGTTCCGTATAGAAAATAAAATGGTCCTTTACTGATTGTAATACATGCAGCTTAATTGTAATAATGAATCAATTAATAACATTATCTATTCAAAAATGACTTATGGTGAAATTAACGCAGTTGATTATTCATTATTTATCATTCAAGATATATGTTTTTTTCCAGCATGATAATGAATGATATTTTCTCTGGAATGTGAACACGGCCAGCAGGGGAGCTGCCGCATGGTGTTAACAAATGCTCGTTAATTATCTTCACAACAGGCAACCAATAACATCTATTGTGGCCTAATTTACATCCAGAGGATGTCGTTTTTCCTGACACGCCTGTCACAAATAAACAACACCACGCAGACCGAAATAAGCGAATGCTCCGTACACAACTCATCGGCCTGTGAAAAAGTAAACGTTCTCCGCAGGTAGCTAATATTAGATGATGCTGTTACTACTTTTACAATGACATCTCGAAGCGAAGACAAGATACTGACGTTTTCACCGAGAAGGAGCTTCCAGTAGGTTAATGTTCTTTTACGTTACAGTGCAACATCTAGCCAACGGTACGCTATTCGTAATTACACTGTTGAACTGTTTAGTAATGTGGTACCGTTTTTTTCCCCTTGCCACACTAAGTGGGTCAAGCCAACACTTAAAAAGTACATTTAAATCAAATGAATCCCTCTCCCTCAGAAATACTTCACAAACTAAACAACGTGACAGTGTAGGTTTGGGAAGCCTTTGTTGTTTTAGTTGCCGTCTAAAGACGATTTGCTCTCAAACCGCTGTGATGTGATCAAGCTCTTCTGTTGCTCTCTTCCTCTCACCCTGCTTTCAGGCACCACCATCCCCCCTCTCCTGAACAGCACATCTAACAACCTCTATCTCAGCTTCAGCTCTGATATCAGTGTCTCAGCTGCTGGCTTTCACCTGGAATATACAGGTAGCGTGCTTGTTTTTATATGGCTATCGCCTCTATGCCACATCCATCTTATATACGGTAAGTTCTATCTTGACTGACACACTGATCGTGTTTATTTGACATGTATTATCAGCTATCGGGCTGGAGTCATGTCCAGAGCCCCAGACTCCAAACTATGGAATCAGACAGGGAGACAGATACATGGTGGGAGACGTTGTGCAGTTTTCCTGTGAACAAGGATACTCTCTTCAGGTAAAAGTACAACTTATATATCGTCCTGTATAGATTCATGTTGGCTGGACGGAGGGACTGGTATGTGTCTGGAGCAGAAACATGTGTTACAGCTAAATTGCAGCTGTTTTTATTCAATGCACACTAATTGGCAGAAACCATTCAAAGCCATTCGGCCTTTCAGATTTGCAGTCGCTCACTGTTTTTATCCTCTACGCCGCATCATCAGTGATACAAAAGACGTAGGTTGTCATAGGAACGCATGAATATTATATATATAAATAAAGCATAAGGACACCCTACTCTGGTCTGGGTTACCAGGTGTAGGGTGTCCCAGCTTAGGGTGTCACCAACCCCAGTATAATGTACAGCTCTGAGGTCTTTTTGCAACACCTGTATTATAATGGATTCTGGTTGCTTTTGATTTCCAGGGCAACGCCCACATCACCTGCATGCCTGGACCTGTTAGGAGATGGAACTACCCTGTACCACTATGTCTTGGTAGGTATTCTCTCTCTCTCTCTCTCTCTCTCTGTCTCTCTCTCTCTCTCTCTCTCTCTCTCTCTCTCTCTCTCTCTCTCTCTCTCTCTCTCTCGCGCTTCTCTTGCTCTCCGTCTCCCCGGCTACTTTCACTGCTTTGACTTTGACTTTTAAGGACGACATTCTATATCAACGTCTCGTAAGCAACTATAAAGCAAAACATATTTTCAGACTCAGGGAGGGGTGGAATGTTTCACAAAATGGAGGTAACATCGATTTAGGGTAAAGTATCCCTTTAACTATGCAATATTAAAATGTAAATAACTTCATTTTCAGCAGTGGCGAGCGGTGACCACTGGAGCTGGGCATGCTACTGATTTATTTACTGCGTTCTCACCGCATCGCAGGATTGCAGTTTGAAAATAAAATAATTGGACAGTAAGAAACAAACATATAAATGACACGTTTTCATGTAAATAAAGCTTATGTTTATAAGAATAATAAGATTACAATTCTCTCATCTTCCAAATGCCTTGGACACGCGCCGCACTTATAGCTTATTATGACCGCTCGCCACTGATTTTCAGTGATGTCTGCAAATATTATGACATAATTGTATTTTCATTTTCAAGTTTAGGTATGCACGTTGTCTGCTAATATTAAAATGCAAAGGTAAAGACCATTTCACATTTAAACATCCTCTATGACAGAACCCTGTCATTATTTATTGCTTCATGTTTCACGCAGAAATGGATGTAAAGAAAAGGATTCTATTTGATTTCTGAACAAATTATTGAAAACGTACTTTTTCATGAAAGATCAACGTTGGGAAATTGTAAGTAATTTACAGCCGTGCACAGCCATGTATTTGAATAATTGTATAAAATGCTGCAGCTTGAGACTTGCTGGAAAAGTCTTTTTTAATTATGTTTTCATTGTTTTCATATATTTAATGGTATCAGATTGAGATATTCAAGCAAGCAAGAACCGAATGGATGTATGAACTGCCGTTTACGAAACACAAATTATTCCAATGTTTTTCAACCAGAAAATGGTTTTATGTGTAATTTTAATATGGACAGGATTATGCTTCCACACTTAGCTGCTCCAATTCCTTATCAAGTCTTGTGATTAAATGAGGCCAGGTTGCCACTGTCGTACCTGACAATAGGCATCATTGACTGGGCTTTCAAAGTCTGTCTGATTTGATGTGGTGAGGGTTGCGTTTTGCCATTTAATGAAGCGTTAACAGTATATTGATTGTCCATAAAACTGAAAGCTAGTCATATTAAGTCTAAAATCAAATAAGTGAGCAAGTCTCGGACCATGTATCTCTCTGTCTGTGTGTGTGTGTGTGTGTATTTGTGTGTGTGCGCGCGCATGTGTGTTTTGGAGTGTCCCTGTTGCGTGAACGGGAAAGACAGCTGTCTATATTTTTCACACCTTTTTTTAAATACCTACAGAGGAGTGAGGGGAGATTTATTGGAATAGCAGGAGGCCTCTCATGAAAAGGGGAGGTAGTGGGACAGAACGGATGGACTGATCATCACTCCGTATGTTAGGAAAGACACCCGCAGGTATAACAATGAACCTCCATATAGGGGATCACAAAGGGGCCAGAATGAGAGAGTTGTAGATCGATGAATGTAAGGGTCTCCTTCTAACTCTATGGATGCTACTTATTCCTATTGCAGGCTTAGCTGATGAAGACTGTGATATACAGTTGGTTTTACTAATGTTGATAAAATATACTTATTGTAAGTCGCTTTGGACAAAAGCGTCTGCTAAATGCTGTAATGTGTGAAATAAAATAGGTGAAATAAATGTTTGGTGAGTTGGAAGAGATTACTAGAGGGAGATTTAATGGGACGAGGAGAGAGAGAAATACTACCTTGATAATATAATATAGGTCAAGAGGTAGGTAATGAAGAAACAAAAAGAATGAGATTTCAGAGAGCAGAATTAAACTTGTTCCCATGAGAATCAAGGATATCAGTGTATAAAGGTACTTCTTTTCTTTTAAACAATGGTGTCTTACTCCCTCTCTCTGTCTCTCACACACACACACACATACACACAAACTTTCTCTACCCCTCTGTAACCAGATTTTGTAATAAGTAGTAATTGTATTCCTCATGCATATGTAAATCCTCCATTCTTACAGTAGATGTGACTATTCCTGTCCCTGATATTAAGAAGAAAACCTGTTTTAATCACATATGTTCTAAAAGTCAATTTTAAGGCTTTTGATATATGACAGCAGCACAGAGCCTATTCTTTGTCACCGTTTCACCAATTTTAATAGTAGCTCATTCTCAGACACCTCATTACAAATTAGACTTCTTGTGTTTCATTTCGTTTTGTGTGGATTTTAAGCGAGGGGAGCTTTAGGAGAAAACTCTCTTTCTGCCTCTCATCCATAGGTGGGTAAGATCCGCAAGACTGCAGCCCGGCGGAGAGAGTACCACATACTGTTTATGGTCCTGACCACAGTGGTCTGCTACATGCTGTGCTGGATGCCCTACGGTGTGGTGGCCATGATAGCTACGTTCGGTCCGCCTGACATCATTAGTCCTGTGGCTAGCGTGGTGCCCTCGCTACTGGCCAAGAGCAGCACTGTCATCAACCCTCTCATCTATATACTCATGAACAAACAGGTGAGTAAGAAGTGTGTGTGTGTGTGTGTGTTAGTCACCCTTTGATTAACAAGAACACTGCTCTACATGTACAACAGCTTTATTTACATGGTCAAAAAAAGACAAATAACAAGTGCTGAAATGACGGTCTATTTTAATATCCATAAATACCATAATAAAAAGGGCCTTCAGTGACAAAATGAAAAAAGAACACCACAAGGCGTATTGGGAGTGAAAGAGGAACTTCACTCTTATTGTGGTCATTCATGAATGTTTCTTCTCCTCTTCCTCTTTTGAGGGATCCTGAAGGAGCTTGAAGGAAATGTAGACAGTGAAAATTAAACATTGGACAATGCTTCAGAGGCAGTGTGGTGCAGCAATTCCCCACAATGCAGAATAGAGAGAGAGAATACATTAAAAGACGGCCTCAAGAGCAAAAGGGAAGAGAAACGACGAGCAAAATATGATGAGCGTTGAAGAACAGTGACCTCCAAATATATGTTCTCATCTCAGCACTTCACCACTGATCAAACAGAAAAGTTAATGTAAAGTTTCAGTACAATGTCCCCTATTGAATACTGAATATTAAAATTACCTTCTTAAAGAGTCATTTCAAATTCAACCAAACCCCACCCCAAGCATCCCAGAGAGAAGCAATAGCTCCTTATAAGTTCTGCTATTACCGGTACACTAAAAGAGCCCAGCTAAAACATCATTAAAAATTTAATTTGGCACAATATCAATATTCTATTGCAGTTGCCAGAAGGCATTGCACTTCATCAAGTGCTTCCAGGGAACTAATAATAGCTGCACCGCAGCTGGATGTGATCTCCCCATTCACATGCATGCATTGAAATCTGCACAGCACGAGTAAAACAAAACACTACTAAGGACGATGCTGTCTATTTACAGCACAGACATGGATGGTTTAAGACTCCTAGCCCTGATCCAGATTTGCATGCTCTGTGCATTGGAGAGTAATACAATGGTTATTAGTAATGTACATGTACAATATATTCAGGGTTTTGTTGCACCTTCAGTGTGTTACAATCACAAGCAATAAAAACATTTGATGATTTATCTCAGAAACAAACAAAAAAACAACAACAGCGAAGCTGAAAACCTGCATAACTCCAAATGAATCATGTATAGCCTCAGAAGCTCTTTCCTGGGTTTCGTTCTGTAATATTTAAGTGAGAGATTTGCCCTCTGTAACAATGGTGAGTTCTCTCTTGCTCCTTCTTACAAATACCTGCTAATGAGATGCCTAGTGATCCATTTCACACAGCACAATGCTAAGCCCCAGGATAAGATACATACAGAGAAAGAGCATCTTCTAATGTAACAGCTTTGCCATGTCGCCTTTTTCATCTACTACCTGGACAGAGCCATCTTCTTCAACACACTTTGTAATATTCAAAGCAACATTTCTTTTTGACACATTTCAACATCATGTACCAAACCACAAACAATGGGCACAACATATTTTCTAGAATAGCATACACTTTGCAATACAAAATTTCTGTTATAGGGTATATTTTTCTGACTGCATGGTCGCAGTACAAATCACAACGCCTATCATGTCTGTATGTCATTTACATGTTATTCTAACACCTATCTCATACTAGGAAGGATTTATCTGGTTATAAATTACCATACTTATGACCATATGCACAACTTTAGGATAAAGATAAAAAGGTAAAGAGTCCAAACGTGTGGTTTCAATGAATGTAAGCGACTCAAACGTCGCGTGGCCTGATAGCTCGACTCACCCCCTCCCTCGCCAAACAAATACCTCTGGAGCTGAGGCTCCTCGCCGGTCTGGCTTGGACTCAGTGTAAACATGAAAATCATCAAAGCAGGAGACAGGGCGAGCCTGTAAATATTACTGGTTCAAATCCCCTTTCTGATAAGACATGGTCTCGGCTCCGAGCTGTGGAAGGGTTTCTCCCCTGCAGACCTATATCAGAGGGTTCAAGAAATATGGGAAACTAATAGCTGTAGGAAATGATGCAGCACCGCACGTGGCTTAAAAGTTGCATGCTGCTGTTACGTGACAAAGACGTGAGCGCTGCATGCTTCAACTTCAGTGGTGATCTCCGGGGGTGATTTGGCCGTTACAGGGTGATAAAATGACATTCAATAAAAAGTGAACTAACCTTCAAATGGGGGGCTGAAACATTGTATTTGCTGAGAAGCCCTACTTCAACAAGTCCAATTGTTCAACACCCCATTCTGCAATTAAACTCACTGGTACTGCAGTCCTGACAATAGCATACACAATACATACCACATGTATGTGAACAGTCAAAAGGCAACCCGAGGAAAGTGTTCAGTCCACCACTAGGCACAGGGTTACAGCTGTTCTGAGCACTTATTTAGATTGAAGATCCATTTGGCCCCATTTACTTTGATTTAACAATGCCCGCATTAAAAAAATTAAATAAAAAAACCTGGGCTTTTATCTCAAAGACAGACGCTTCATGGCGTTGAATCAGAAGTCACCCGTAAAGTGCGAAGTAGGAGTGACAATCTGGTAAGTGGTTTGTGTAGCGATGCACAGGACAGTGATTCAGGTGTGAGCACAACATCAGCAGTGCGAAATAAACCCCTGATGAAAACACCAAACTAGACGTTTGACGATCACCTGCTGTAGGTTAATGACATGTACATCCATATTTCTTCAACAAAACTGATGGTGACTGATAGTGTAGCTTCCCTTTCTGTCTGTGGAGACATCAAGTCTGTGTTTTACACTGTCTCTGCAATCTTCTGTATGTGTAGCTGGTGGAAGTGTAGCTGCTATAGGTCAGTGGAAGTGTGTGTTTGTGTGTATGTGTGTGTGTGTGTGTGTGTGTGTGTGTGTGCACACATATATGACATTCGGTGCAGACCACTGCTTGCTTTGTCAGATGTTCACAACCCTTTTGACCAATAAAAAAAATCATCATATATAATTATAAACAGTGGAATTGCCTTTAGGTCGAGGACCGCCCAAAGCTATTGATAAACACAGAGTTTACAACATTAAAGCACACCCAGATATTGAAAATTCACTATCTAAAAACACAGATCTATTGCTACCCTAGTCAGCTCCACCGCTAACGTGGCTCAGCTAAAGCAGACGTCCTTTCAGGCCAGTTGACCCGTTGCTTTCGGAGACAGACCCTTTCCTGCCTGTGGTCTAGTAAAAATGTCTTGCTGAAAACAAGATCTGTCAGAACGCTCCATGTTGATCCCACTCCGAGGGGCTATGGCTTGTTCCAGCCTCCTCGTCTCCAGTGGCGTTATTGCATCTCTCCCACAGTCCGCCAAAAGGGCTGGGGTGTGTGTGTGTGTGTGTGTGTGTGTTTGGGCTGAGAGGGTAAGATTTCATATCTCAGATGTCACAGTTGACGGTGCTGAAGCCAGGGAGAGTGACCCGTCCCTTCCTCTTGAGGTCACTTTCGGGGCCCCTGTTGATCCGCTGGACCAGGCTCTTCTCGTACAGGAGGGGATGGTAGGCACCCAGCGTACAGGCAGCATCATAGTAACGCTCGTGGTAGTGGCACAGGTCTGTCTGCCTCATGGAGGGGATGTATTCATACACGTGCACCTGCTCGCACAGCGCCATCATCAGGAGGATGCCTACAATGGCAACACACATACACAAACAGTAGTTTAGATATTCATGTTCAACGTTGTGCGTCTTGCTTTCACCTTGACATTTTTCACGCACAACTGAGGACCAGTTGCTTACTGTTAAAAGGTGCAATGTGTAGCATTTTAACATCAATGAATCATTACCACATTAACTTTGAGACACTGGTGTAATTACCATAAACAAACAAGACCATGCCAAGAAGATTGGTAGCCTCTGATGTTTATATTTTGATGTTATATATCAATAGATTTTAAGAGGAACAGAGAAGGGCCACCTGAAAACGGCTGCAAATGGGTGTTGTGACATTAAGTGAAAGCATCGTCCTAAGATAAAGTCACTCACACAGAAATACCCACGTCACACATTGGGGAAATCTGGGCGGGCAAAGTAAAGGTGTGACACTCTCCCCTTCCTCAACTACTACTATGGAGGTTACCTTGAGAAAGGCACTAATCTCGCGGAGCTGCGCAGTGGCAGCAGCAGAAGACTGCATTTCCCAGGTGTGAATGTGTGTATCAGAGTGAATGTGAAGTCCATCAGTGCTAAAAAAAATAAAAAATAGTTTGGCTTCCTGAGTTACTACAACAGATGGCCTGTAATCATTGCTTCAAACCTTTACTCAATTTGCTGCATCACAACAGAGTTGCCTTTTCCCCAAACGTTTCCCCTTGCCTTTTTTCTTAAAGCACAACTCCAGCAATTTTCCACCTGGACCCTATTTTCCCATAATTGTCCAATATATTCTGACAAACATCAACCCCAAAAGCAACATGTGTTTGAAAAGGTTTATCCGTGACCTGACAACTTTCACTATTTTGCACTACTGTCCTTTACATAGCGGTGCATGTAGACAAGCATATCGTTTTTCAGGTCAATTTTTCGACTGTCCATTGGCCGTATAGGACTGTATTGGAGCCACGCACACAAACAAGCAAGATTTAAGTAGATCTATAGAGTTGAGACGTGAAGACATGGGCGTGACCATTTCGCATACACAGTCATGTGACACGCAATTCGGAGTGTTCCAAAACCTGAATGACCAAAACTGCACCTGAACAGAATTATCCATTAGCTCAAACAAATAGCAGCTGCATCGAAAAAAACTAACGTAGTTGGAAAAAAACGCTAGGGTACAAGGATGTGCACATATGGGCTTTAGTCCCCCAATTACAGAGCTCAATAACTTGTCGCTCCGTCATCTTGTCAGGTCGGAGAGACAAACTATAGCTAGAGCTACTTATTATCAACATGATGTTATATTGAACGTTACATTTGGCCAAACATATGAATACATTCTATAATCCTACCAAATCTGTGTTGACACACACACTATGCAAGTTTGTTGAGCTATCACCATAGTAACGGCCTCTAGGGGTCATGGATATTGTATTGTGCCTTTTGAAACACGGAAGGGAAAGAAAATTCTCACTGACAAGGTTGAAACGGTTATACCCGAGGATCATATCAGCAACCTTGAGTATCCTTTTCAGACCTCGGAGACTCCTGGAGTTCTCTGTTGTGTAATATGGCAGCTATCGCTAAAATTTTAATTACACAAATAAATAAATAAAAAGTCTGGTGGCTGGAGAATCTGCGTCAAAAGCACTTCCGGAAACAAATGTCTCTAGTGAAGCATTTGATGTGAATTTGGTCAGCATCGAACAGCATGATGGAAAATTGTGGGAAATGGGCGGAGTTATTCCTTAATTCCCTGAACTATATTTAGGGAACATAGAAAACAGAGAAAAGGCAGTGTGTGTACATGTAGGATAGCCGTCAGGCTTTTCTATGCAATGTGTTTAATGGCCTGGGAGGCTACACTATGTTAGAAGCTACTCTACTGATACAGCAGAACACTAGTGAACCAATTCCCCTTTCCAAACGACACTTCCTGTTCCCTTTTGAAGACATCGAAGTGCACTAAGGCAGGAGGATTTCTGCCTGACCAAACTCTGAACAGATCCAAGTGACCACCAGTCTCTCAGGAGGGTGAAACCAGGGTCAATCCACCTCTGGCAGTGGCTGACCGCTCTATCGGCACTCAGTTTGTAGGGGTATGTGTGTTCACATGTGCATGTGGCTATCAGGCTCAGCTCTCTTTCCATCTACCTCTCAGTTCTACAGGTGTTTCCTGATTCTGTTCCACTGTAATCAGCGGTCGCTGGAGAACGGCCACTCCTCAATGCCCTCCAAGACCACGGTAATCCAGCTCAACCGCAGAGTGTACACCAACACGGTGGCCTGTACCACCCAGATCTCCACCGGTGCCCTCAACCAATGCTGTGGCACCCCAGCCACTGAGCGCACCAACCCTCCTGAGGTCAACCCCTGAGCACGAACAGCCTCGACATGACCGGACAAGAAAAACATGACCACAGCTGTAATTAAGTACGCATGGCTCACCCTGCTGGCTACTTTACTCTTCACTCCGTTATGCTCCACAAGGCAATGTTCAACAGTGTCTCGACAAACTGGTGCTACTTTTCTCCCTGTCTGTGACTGTGTGTACTGTATTGAAGGAAAATGTGAACTGAAGCATGATGCATTTATAAAGCAACGGTTAATTTGTGTCCTATATGTGTAAAATTGTGTTTGTATGAAAAGGACAGTGTTCTGTTAAGTGTCTTAATTTGGTTTTCCTGGATAGTTTTTACACTTACAAAACGATACAAAATGCCTGTAAAATACACGTTGTCTAGAAAAAGTATTCACCCCACTTGGACTTTTTCACATTTTATTGTGTTACAGGGGTCGGCAACCTTAGGGTGATCACTGGCACACATAAGTGTGAAAGATGTTTTTTTTAAATATATACAAATGTATTAAATTCATTTATTTACATAAATGCAATACAACAAGACTACCCAGACCTGACAAACTACAATCCCCAGATAACAGAGCTCAGCAAAGGGAAACAAGGCCAGGGATCACTAACTGGTAGGCACCTGTTTTTATATATAATTATACAAGACTTAGCCTAAGTTTGTTGCTGTTAAATAAGATAGGGTGGGAGTCTGGGAGATTGTTGTTGCTATGCATGTATATGGACAATCAAAATCTGTTGGAAATATTTTATTTTGACATGGTGTCATAGTTGAACTTAATGTTGATATGGCACACTGACTAACAAGAAAATGGCACTTTTAGTTGTTTTTTTGTCATTGATAAACACAAAGTACTCCACATATTTTTCTATATTAATTACAAAGAAAAATAGAAAATAAGTGATTACATAAGTATTCACCCAGTTTGCTATGACACCTAAATAAGCTCTTGCACAACCAAATGTCTTCAGAAGTCACATAATTAGTTGAATGGAGTCCACCTGTGTTCAGATGACGTGTTTCACATGATGTCAGAATAAATACACCTGTCCTTAGGTGATCGCACAGTTGGGTCGTGCATTTCCACACTAAGACCACACCATGAAGACAAACCAGCATTCCAAATAGATCCGGGACAAGGTTCTTGAAAAGGACCAATCAGGAGAAAGATATAAGAACATGTCCATGGCATTGAATATCCCCCGGAGCGCGATAAAGTCCATCATAAAAACAATGGAGAGAATATGGCTCGACTGCAAATCTGCCAAGAACAGGCTGTCCTCAAAAAATATGCAAGCAGCGGGCGAGAAGGGCCATAGAGACAAGAGGTTACCAAGAGGCCTGTGGCGACTCTGAAGGAGTTACAGTCTTCCATTGCTGAGATGGGAGAAACTCTGCATGGGACAACGATGGCTCAGACACTTCACAAACCTGGACTTTATGCGAGAGTGGAAAAAAGAAAGCCATTGTTGGAAAAAACCCATAAAATTGCTCAAAGGCACGTGGGAGACTCTGAGATTGTACGGTCCGATGAGACTAAAATTGGTCTTAACGCTCAGCGCTGCGTTTGGCACGAGCCTGACACCAAACATCAATCTAAGAGCACCATCCCTACCGTAAACCATGGTGGTGGCAGCATCATGTTATGGGGATGCTTCTCTGCAGCAGGGACTGGAAAACTCGTAAAGATAGAGGGCAACACGAATGGAGCAAAGTAGAGAGAAATAAATCCTGGAGGAAAACCTGCTGCAATCTGCAAGAGACCTGGGACTTGGGAGAAGATTAATCTTCTGGCAGGACAATGACCCAAAACATGCAGCCAAAGCCACACAGGAGTAAAAAAAAAAGGTCCTGGAACGGCCCGGTCAAAGCCCAGACCTCAATCCAATTGAGAATCTGTGGCAAGACTTGACAATTGCTGTTCACCAATGGCACCCATCCAACTTGATGGAGCTTGAGCAATTTTGCAAAGAAGAATGTGCAAAAAATGCTGTGTCCAGGTGTGCAAACTGATTGAGGCTTACCCAAACAGACGCAGAGCTGTAATTGCTGCCAACGGTGCTAAGTATTGTGTGTGTGTGTGTGTGTGTGTCGCTTATAGAATCACTTATTGTTCTGTAATTAATTTAGAAAAATATGTTGATTTTCTCTCTTCCACTTTGACATTACAGAGTACTTGACAGTGACAAAACAACGATTTTTTATCAATTTTGATCCCATGCTGTAACAGAATACAATGTGAAAAAGTCCAAGGGGAGTGAATACTTGTTATAGCCACTGTATCTGTGTGTACAGGGAGGTGTGACATGCTTATCTTTCAACATGTATTGTTTGATCAATTATTTATTGATAATTGTGATAACTGACATGAGGCTTGTGCTTCTGACAATTGTTTTTATGAACTTGCCTGTGAATTTTATTATCTAGGTGACCAAGCCCAAAAGCTGTACCATCTCTCATAATCACATTGGAATCAGAACAAATGAGAGTAGATGATGGACAGTTGGGTGAAAATGTTTTGGGGGAAAATCCCTACAAAGGGTTCGAGGTTTTTCTAGCTCAGCCAAAACATGTCTAATACCCCGGGTTGGTTTACACTCACTCACACCCATAAGCACAGCTTCCCATACCCGGGCCTACTTACTGTACATATTGGCTATAAGGTTTAAATTTGATTTGTTTCTTCTTTTTTTTTATCATGTGACCAATCACTAAAATACTGACAATTTTACTAGAACCTCAATTGTATATTTTGTGTTTGAATTGTATTTTTAAACCTAGATTCTATTTTCTTCTGTCCACATTTTCTGCAAAACAAAAAACATTGCCCTCAGCGTGCGTGTTTCAGCTTAGATGTCCCACTTCTCTAGTGCTTGTTCTCTGTTGCTGCTCAGTCTGCTTTTCATTGTGTTGCTGTAAATACCGTGGCTATAGCGACTCAGACTCAGAGCTTCCTCACGCAGTGTCCAAGTGGATTGACATATTAATCTATCAACCGTTCCCCCTTCACCAACCCCTGCCTCTGTGCTGGTCTGACTGGGAACATAGTGGTCTAGTTGACTAATGTCCAACACGCTCTGAAAATGCGTGTGAGTGAGTGACTTGGAGAACAAAGCTCTTTTCTAATGCTCAACTGCATGAACACTGCTGCCTGCTTCTCAATGACTATGAAAGGCAGAGGCAGGTGTGATAGTATCTTGGGAATGAACTTTGTACCTATGGATTCGTGTGATGTTTTAAAACCTTCTCTCCCCTGCCATCCCAGATGCAAAGAAAATGCTATGAAGCCGTGTGTGTCCGTGTCTGTTTTGTTCATAGTGAAAAGGCTGCAGTATCGCAATGATGAGTGAATTACTACACCAGTGATGCAGGTTGGTTTTTTGAATAAAGCATATCGCCATAAACGGCACCTCTACATATAAACTGACCACAACAGACTTGAAATTGTGGTATCAGTCTGCAAGTAAGATCATGATGAGTCTTGGCAGACAAGATAAAGCTCAAGTTGTGACAACACCACATTATGCCTTATTTTCTAACTATAACTCAAACATAAATACAACTAGAGCTAAATGTTTAAAAACAATTCAACACCTAGTTACACCAACTACAGTACAAAGCCTGATAAAATATTACGCACAAAATTATAAATGCCTTCTGAAATCCCAACGAGAGCTGGAAAACAGCCTCGCTTTACCTCACTGCCTTTGTCTATATTTAAATAACTTAAACTTTGCTTGTGACAAGCGAGCTATAACTCTTCATTATCACAACCCTAAAAATGACCGTCTGACTTGCAGTGGGCTGTGAGGTTCTTATTCAGCCGCACAGTAACCACCACAGAACTTGAATGGATAGAACGGACATCCCACTGTTTGCCGCGGTCACTTGACCAGTACGCCATAAAATGGCGCCTATGGCATTTACCAGCTAGTTAATTACATTCACCTGGTGTAATCGGGCTGAATGAGACCTGGGACACCAGGTGAACGTCAACTACCAGGTCAAATAGAAAACCAGCATGGCTGTGGTACTGGAGGACCAGCGTGGAGAACCACTGGTTTAAGTAATAAAGTGTGACGACTTACCAACAGTAATGTGAAGCGATTAAACCCAAATCGGTCCAACAATCCATAAGTAGCCTCCTTCAGTGACTTGCTGACAGTCGGAGCGGCAGCCATTTTTATGTGTATGAAAAATAGCCGCTGCTCCGACCATCCTGGAACGTTGGTTTGAATGGGGATGTCCGTTCTATCCCAATCAAATTCTGTGGTAACCACAGTCCAACAATGCAGACACTGAAGAGGTGTGTGCAACACTACTTTAACCTCCCTTGTGGACGGGTTCCAGTGGGGAATATGGAGAATGTGTCAGCTTCCTGTGACTCCAAGTCCCACCACGGCATCAACATCAATAACGTACAGAGCCCCTGCTTTCCTCCCTCCCGTGGTCACAATGGCTATATTTAGTCAAAAGTACAGAAAATTGCACAGCATGGGTCGGCACTTGCACCAACACCATTTGCCACGTAGCCATGGCAACTAAAATATACTTGTGGGGCTACAGGTCCAGTTACGCTCATGATGATGTAACAACAAACTGTATGTATGAGAATATGTTAATATACCGTACAATTTGTTTCAAATAGTGGTTGGATCTCAAACAACAGCCAGGGAGTATAGTGTGTGTGTGTGTGTTAAGTTTAAGGTTATCGGCCCAAACAAGAAAAAACTTTTGTACACTGCTACCTATAGTTAGTTATGAAGTCCACCGCTCAGTTTGTATTAAAAACCGTTAAAATAATTCAGTCTAACTACTCCCACATACTTTGCACAAATTACATGAAAATCGCTACAGAGCATCCTTAGACATGCACAAATGAAATTGTTGAGAGGTTTTTCATTTGATCAAACATTTAAAACTGTAAATGCTACTGTACAGATCCACTGTAAATTTCTGCTCGATGTCCAATATTAATGTAAAAAATCTAACATATTTCCCTGTCTTCATAGATCAAACAGAATTCTATCTCAACATCTGATTTTGTTCAAAACTATTTGAATTCTGCACTTCTGGAAACCATTGTAGTCAATGGAAAATACAGCCTCTTTAAATACAAAGTTTTCACCTATTGAAGTGAACAATCTTTGTAAAATTAGCTTACATACATCAACATGATATACTGTAGATGCAATATTTCAATTATCCAAATTGTGTCTTAAGAACTGAATTTATGGCAGTAATTTGAATTCTGCCATTCTGAAGAAGCAAGTTATCATTGTGCCCCCTTGCTTTCCAAACTCAGTGAAAAGGCTTGTGCACTAATTTTCAAACTTCTCCTTTTATAATTACCACTTTCTCTTCCTTCCTCTTCTTCCTCTGTCAGGTCGGCCACGTTCATGACTGCTTGCAGTCCTAGTTGCATTTGAATTTGCATATCGCATGTCCCATTTCAGATACAGTCATGAAAATGTCTGCATCTCCTGATGTGAAACAAGTTGGTAATGGGGAATGGAAGAAATTATTAACTTTTGGTGAAAATCCGACATGTGGAACTGGCATATCTTGACAATTGCATAGGTATGCGCTCTACTTAGTGTCATCTAGTTCACTTTTGTGGCTTTGGATGTTTTTCTTTCATTCTGTTTTGATGTTTTGGTGCTTTGTTTGCAAGAGAAATTACCAGTATGTTCTGGTAGCCTACTGATATGTTACCAATAATACATCTAATTGTTTCATAAAGTAGTCAATTGTTCTGTGTGATTCTTTCAACCAGATAGTAGTACTAGTAGTAGTAGTTGTTGTATGTGACATCAATTGTCTAAACCAGTAATATGTTTTAGGGCTAAATGTCTAAAAAGGCAGTTATATAAATTTGAGCAGCACAATTATTTACAGAATATTGTAAATTCTATCAATTTTAGGCATACGGTGGACCTGCCAAAATAAATAATAGCATGTCTCTAATAAAAGGCTTTTTGTTGAGGTGAATAAAGGCCCCAGTCATTATTGGCAGTTTTATGGTATACAGCTGTTAGGGCACAAGCATATTGTGTCTGAGCATTGCAGTGGAAGACACAAACATGCAAGGTGGAGACGGGGAGACTGAGTTACAGTGACTGTATGTACGTATGCCACCCCATCCACAGATCCGCTGCTTTTGAGTGCACAGAGTTCAGATGCATGCTGACAATATCACAATGCAGACAGCATGAGAGGAACAACAAGATGTCACCATCTCCCTCAGTACACAAGGGTGTGTGTGTGTGTCTGCCTGCCTGCTCTAGAAAACATGTGCAAGCGAGGAAAAGGGAAGATATAAGAATACAGCGGAGACTGAAGGAGAGCAGACGTGTAGAGCATGTAT
>OMOT01077107.1:0-14495 GCA_900312575.1 Acanthochaenus luetkenii | reverse complement strand
CCTAGTCCCCCAGGGTGCACACCCTGTCAGAGAGATCATAACAAACTGTCATCTGTACAGCCAGGGGCTATGGTTCCATGCTGGTGCTTAGACCACAGGAAGAGTGAAACACTAACTGATTCCATGTTTCTGTGCTGTGAACATACAAGCCTGAAGACAAGTGTAAATTGATGATTTTTGTTTTATTTGTTCTTCTAAATAACAATGACACAATATAACAGACTATGGAACCAAATTGTACTGCATGGTACTGAAGGTCTGAATGATACCTGAATAGAGCACACATGGGGGGAAAGAGTTCTAACTTAATATCTTCTAAAACATGTTTACACTTTTTTTTTATTCAACCTAGTTCCTAGATCCTAGTTACTACCAATAGCCCTCAAAGACAGACAGATGCACACACACATGTGCTAACACACAAGTGTGCCCACATAAAAATACACACACATACTTGAGATATTTCTAGGCAGAACCCAACAAGTGATATAGTGGAATGGGTGAAATACACTGAAACAGAAGGCCAAACATTCTTCCAAATATGAAACATGCATGCATATTGTCCTGTACCATGTGATGTACCACCGGAAATACTTTTAATTTAATTTACCAACAAGGAAATTATAAACAATCTCACAGTTATTTGAATATAATGTGCTGGCAAAGCTGCATATTTTGTTTATTACACCAATACTGTGTTGTTAGCCGGTCAGTTCAGGATAAGTGAGGTTCTGCTGTGTAACCACATTATCCTACGAGTGTCACCTTTAATTTACACACTCCTTTGTGTCCTGACCCCTGATTTTCAATTCCACAAGCCGCACAGTGTGGTCTTAAAGGGATACTGTACCCTAAATCGATGTTACCTCCATAAACATTCCCTCAGTCTGAAAATATGTGTTTGTGCTTATGGCTGAGACATTGATATAGAATGTCCTCCTTAAAAGTACAAGTATTTCCTCTATGATGGAAGTAGGGTAAACACTCGCCACCGGTTCCCATAGAGCAGCACGCTTCAGCTCTTGTGAAAGTAGACGGGGAGACAGAGAGCAACAGAAGCAAGAGAGAGAGATAAAGGCGATGCCGCCGCTGTCGCCGCAGGCTGGGAACGTTAGACGATGCACTTGCGGGACATGCCAGGAGACGAGAGGACGACCGTATTTTCTGCCAGGAATGGGGGATTGGTCGGTGGCTATTAGCCAAAGTGTTGGCCAGTCCGGACCCCTGCATCGCAGCACCCCAGCCTCAAAGCTTTTTTGGACACAAATGTCATAAAAACATTTTTATTCTTGCCGAAGCCTAATTGGAAGAAGCAGCCTAAACCACAGGGACCAGGAGGGCAACTTTCAGAGAAGTAAGTCACGTTAACGCTAGCTAACGTGTTTCTGACCTAGCCTAATGTTAGCCCCTCAACACAAACCTATGCCTTTCCAAGGGGGGGTGCATCTTGGGAATTGGAGTTACTGGAGCTGTTGACTTGACTTGGCAGTGTTTGGATCAAAACCTCAGAATCTTGAAAAATCCATGGATTACATTTTTTTCTAATGGGATGCAATATGCTATAAAATAGCATCCAAATATAACTGGCTTGATTTAGGGTAAATCATTCTTTTAAGTATAGATAATCTTATATACTTTGAAATAATACACATCACATCACATTTCTATGGCTTTAGTGAGGCTGATATATGAGCTCTATGTTCTCATGGCCCACCCACTCTCACTCCATAACAAAAACTAGGAATGTCACTTGCAGGCATGGAAACGTGGGTCAATTGTACATGTCACTGCAGAGCCATATGAGGAATTCTCCACAAACCAGCTCCCAATTTCATGGCAAATTTCCACCAAGGACTACATCTGTTTGGGGAATGTAAAGTGAAGCAGCAGGAGGGAGTTCTCCTGGATTAGGCCTGCTCATCAGTTTATCATTCATCAGTCAGCGGGAGTTTCAGTACGGAAGAAAAAGGGAGGAGGAAAAATCCCTAATTCTCTGCAGCCATACCTTCCTTTGTACTTCAGGATTAACGACGGGGCTGAGGGAACCTGATGAGTTTAAAGCTTCAGAAGAGAGCAGGGTGAAAGAAAGCCAGATCAGAACAGAGATACCATTAGAGAATCTCATAAATCAAGAGTGCTTATGGTGGGGGAATACGGTTTTAAAGACCATCTGGACTGTCCAACCTCAACATTTATTTTGAGCTCCCTCCACTGGGAAAACCCTTTAAAGGACAGCATTTTTCTTTTGTACCACTACACTTAGAGAGGGCTGTCAACTTGGTTCATTTGACTCACTCACATTTTCTCTGTGATTAATAAATAATTGCCGTGATTTAGATAAACACAAACCCCCACGACAATATTCACTGCAATGACCAGTGTGGCACCTGAGGTCTGTGATTTGATTTAAAAAAATAAAGGCCAGTGGAAGAATCTTACAGTAGCCAAACCATGACTTGTATATTATGACAACTGAGAAGAAGAAAAAAAATCCAGTGTCACCCGTGAATGAATCATGTTGGAGTGGGAGGCGACACCCAGGCTTCTCAGAAAGATAAGTGAGATTCTCTCCGAGGCCTTCGCAGGCCCGCCAACTTCCTGCAGACACCTCTTCCTTTCTGCGCTTCCTGATGTTATCATAATCCGGGACCCAGAGTGGACCTTTGTGGCTCATGGCCTCGTCTTCCGCTAGCACACGTGTGCGTCACATTATCTGCTGAGAGGCCAGACTCCACATCCTGTCAGTTGGGGGAGGGTTTGTGCTGCAATGTTGGGAACAGGAAAAGGAAGTGGACACAGACCAGGGTTAGGTGAGAGAATGGAAGGAACAGAGTACAATATCTATCCCCTGCCCCATTCCATAATTTATAAACAATCATATGCCATATTGTCAGAACTGTAAAATGCAGGTTAGCCACTCTCTCTATCCATATGCTGAAGAGCATCTATTGGGAATCCGACTGATAGCCCTTGTGGTAAACAGTTTCAGCATTCAATGGATACCACTGACATTCTAATGCTATACTCTATGTAGTCTCATTGCATGTAACATAGAGCATTGATAGCAATCAGATTTCTATAAGATGTACAATTTATCTCTCTCTCTCTATCTCTCTCTATATATATAGAGAGAGATATATATGTGTGTGTGGTGTTTACACGTGTGTGTAAGCAGGCCCCAACCACTTGGCTGCAGTGTGAGTGAAAGTCAACCCATGAGCTTGGTCTGGCTCTGCATCCTTAACTGGGCTTGGAGCTCTTATTTCAATGGATGCCTAAGTAGAGTTTGACTTTGAAGGCTTTGATCCTGAGGCAATGCTATGGCATTTGACTTCTAGCTAAAAAAAAAAAAAAGCAGAGTGTCAGACCTCTGGGGTCACTGGGATCACTTATCGCTGCTGAAAATAACCAGTGGCAAGCCACGATTTGGGGAATCTAAAAGAGGGCTGACATTAGCAGGTGCCCTGAGGTGGAATGGAGACAGCTACAGAGCAGGTCACTGACCTTGGACCACAGAGAACTTCTTTTTCATTTTCTGTTTTTTTCTTTTTCTCCCAGAAAACCCCAGGGCCTGGTTTCACTTAGCAGAATGCTTCTCCAGCTGAAACAGTTGAACAACAACACCACTACACCAAGCAAAATAAAGAATCACTATTACTCAAGTGCATTAAGGCCCCCGTTTTCTTGTTAAAAAAACATTCTCAAATGGCAAATTACCATTTAACTCCAGCTGTATTGTTGCATTTATTACTCTTAAAGACAATTTGCTAGCTAGGAAGTATTGTTCTTGTGCGACATGAAAAACACACAGCAAGGCATGACTTTGTTGAACAAATTATGAACTGCAAGAAGTAATTTTTACACAGCCAGATTAATTTTTATAAATTACCCAAACACCAGAGGTTTTAAATAGGGATAGACCGATATTCATCATTTTTCCAATTATCGGAATCGTTATTTTGTCTGATATGATTGCTGATAAAATAAATACATTTTTAAAATGCGCTCCTGATGCAGCAGCCTCTCTCTGAAGAGTTTCTGCTTGTAGTCTGACTCAATGTCCCGCAGCATTATCGGATTGGTTATACGTCATGAGTAAACAGCCAATCAACACTGTACTGCTTATTTGTGGGAGAGATGGGGGAAAGAGGAACACTGATCTATTTCTATGATGATCATTACTGAACATGCCTGAACTTGTTATGATTGGGTGTAGCCTAATAGCAAAAAACAACAACATTGAAAAGTGATTTTTCAGGACCCCCCGTTTAATAGACGGCAAAAGTGATAAGGGATTTCATTCAACGGAGGCGAAAGCAATGGCTTTTAAATCACTTATCTCTTACGCCCGAGTCCTCGCATAATGCACTTTGTTGCGGTAAAAGATAGCTAACGCTAATGTTCATTGAGTTTATTTATGTAGTAATATTTTTGTGTAATGTTAGTGCTAATGCAACTACTGTACATACGTATTATGATAACAATTAATATTTAAAAAGATTACTAGCCCGTATTCGTTGTTTTTTGTTGTTGTACATGTTATAGCTGATGATGGATAGCTAGTGAACGTTAGGAGGTTTAGCAAATGTAACATCAACTTTGCTAACGTTAAACCTTTCACGTCTGTTGTGAATGAAATTATGTTGCCTATATTTTTCCCTTTAAAAAACGGGCTAGCTAGCAAGCTACATGAACGTGAGTTTTATTCAACATCAATAGCTAATGTTGAGTCTCATAGCTAATTAGCTAACGTTACTTGAATATGATAGCTACTGTAATTTTAAGAGGTTTATTTGTTGACTGTTACTGTAATTTAGCCAGCTGGCTAGCAAAAAACTCATAACGTTATTTCTTGCACATCACTTGCCAAGGCTGGTCATGCTCTGTAAGCATGACGCAATAGTAGAAATACTCATTGGTTGGCAACATTGGTTTGGAATGACAGGTTCCCTGTTATCACATGTAATACATAACATTCATAGAATTTTAAACAATTTACAAACAAAGGCTTACAATGCTTTTGGGCTGTAATAAGTGAAGCATATTTGTGCTGTAATAATTTAAACATGTTTTAGTGTTTTTCCCCTCTTTCAACTTTCTCTTTCGAAACCCCCTTTCATTGCAGATGCACCACAGAAAACGCCTAAAAGTGCAGTATGGGAGTATTATACTCAACCAACACAAGGGAAGGCAGTTGTAAGTATTTTGACTTTTTGTATTCATTGTTTGTAAACAGTAAAATGTAATATCGGTTGTCGGTCTCCTTGATTACTAATAATCGTAACGGTATCGGCCCTGAAGAAAACATATTGGTCGAGCCCTTGCTTTAAAGTTAAAACAACATTTATTACATACATTTACTATTAACCCTGAATAAATTGTGCCATTGCGAGCCAGTGACAAATTAGGCTTAATTGAAAAAAGTGTCAACGTTGGTGGTCTTTGTGATACGTCATGTCACAAGGATCAGTTAACATCACTGCAATAACTCCTATACCTCAATACCAGTAGTGCCCTGAGCTTTGTCTGACACCAGCAGGTGCTCTTTTTCACTGGGCCTTTGGCACTTGATGCCCAGAATAACTAAGTCAAAGAGTATTTTGTTTATATCTGTTGACAACCACTGCTTAAGTGCCAGCCAATATTCTTTAAAAAAGATGGTCTGCTTGTTCTATAAAGAATCAATCTATATTTTATTCTCATTCCCAAGAAAGAGATGGACAACATGATTTACTATAGCTAGATTCAGCGATTCCAGAATGAGGATCTGGAATACACAATATTTCATAAAGGTTATGGATTTTTGTTCCCAAAGGTGAAACCTGGAGCTTTTGTAGCACAAGGGCATGGAAACACATACTCCTGTTCAACCTCTGTCTCACCACTATCTCTGTTCCCTGTTGTTGCATTCAAAACAAAATCAATAGTGATTCAGGATCTCAATGTGTCTGGGTCACAGATGTACACAACTGTGTTTACAAGTTCATCTGAGGCTGCAATGCCACAGAGGATTAATCCACAGACAAGCAGTTGTGAGGATTTCAAGCTACTGTATTCATAAATAAAAAATGGAGTAAAGCTATCCCATAAACAAGTGGTTATGACTCTTTGTGAATTTGCAGGTTTACCATTTAATCAAGCAATATAATGTTTGACAATATTGTTTTTGTTACTTTACCAAAATAAAATGAACCATTTTCCTTATCTTGGTCTAGAGGAGATTTGCTAGAGTGCATCGTTTTTTGTAACACAACCATGTGACAAACTTCATAACTTAAGAGGGGTATTTTCTGCATTTCAGCACAGCATTTATCCAATTGGCTGCTGTTAAATAAACTGTGTAAAAACCAAAGGAAAATGTGATGAAAACGTGTTGACATTTGATCAACCATTTTCAGGGATAATAATAGTTAGTCATGGTATATCAGAGCGCTATCAAACTTAATTGCTGTGTGGTAAAAATACTTTTCTATGAATCATGTCTATTCTTTGAGTGGTTTCTAATTCATAAAAGGAAGTAAATGTTTTACAGTGAAAATGTAACCATAAACCTTCACATCTTAGCTGCGATGTTTCACATACTGTAACTCCCATAGTCCTCTTCTCCAATCCGAATATATTCAGATGCACTTCATGTATTACTGGCACTGTTGCCAGCATGGTGACTTTGTCGCAAGATTTATCCACTTTTCAGACCCCCCTGGCGACTTTATTGCTCAAAAGTAACGCGACAAATCCAGTGTAAACACGGACACACTCACACACACACGGACACACTCACACACACACAGTGTGTAATGTTATGTAATGTAATGTAATTGAAATGTATTTCAAATTCTGGCTCTGCATGTAAATAAACTTGATGACATAATTAATATGCAAATCAGCACATGATGTCATCTCGCGACTTATAGCAACTTTTTGAGCAGCCAATAGATACTTTCCTTTGAAGAGAGTTGGCAACATTGAATTCTTCAAGTTTGCATGGACTAATGTGATACAGTATATAGCTAAATATTTTTGTGATTGTTTATAATGAACACATCCTGTGGCATTTTAATACAAATAATTAATCATATTAATTTATACTTTATTGTCACACACATGCACAGAGCACCGCACACCTAGTGAAATTATTCTCTGCATTTAACCCATCACGGATCCCCCCCGGATACACACAAGTAATTGCACAAACACACACATGCTAGCGGGGCCGGAGTAGAGGGCTGCCATGTACAGTACGGCGCCCGGGGAGCAATTTTGGGGTTAGGTGTCTTGCTCAAGGACACTATGACAGATTTATCCCCGGGAGAAGCTGGACTTGAACCGCCGACCTTGCGTTTGCGGGGCGGGAACTCTACCTCCTGAGCTACTGCCGCCCCCTTCACATTGTTTAAGCAGTGCTTCTTTGTATGTGTGTAATATACTATGATCCATTTTTGCAAATGGTTCACTTGCTGACATTAAAGCTACAATCTGCAATCTGTGCTCGATGTGTGCTCATGTGCACCCTCTTGTAACTGAGAGGAATTACAAAAAGATAGTACCCACAATGTAAACAATTAGCTTTTAGCAAAAGCTAACTTTGCTGGCTAGCTAGCATAAGGTGACCTATTTTGGAGCACATCCAGGAAAATGTGTGGTTCAGCTGGAATTTTTACCTGCGTAACTGAAGAAAATCTGTCCGGACAGCATTATCCCTAGAGGAGTCTAGTGGTAACGTCATTTTTACTGGAGTGATTCAGTCATTTCAATCAACTTTATTTGTGATTATAACTTAGTTACCAAAGCCCTGTCCGGACAGCATTAGTATTACTAGAGGAGGTCTGGCATTTGTGACTATTACAGAGCATGCGTCCCCTCTGGAGTAATAGTTAGGTCAAGGTCAAGGATTGTAATGTAGTAATACAATACAAATAAGAATACAACACAAAGAGCACAATTTACACAAACACAGCTAGTACTGCAAACAGTACTACACCTATAACAATACAAATACAAACAGAAGATACAATATAAAATACACAGTCAAAATAGAAGCTAGGTACTAGTTACTAGGCAAATAACTCCCACGTCCTCTGTCAATTCTAGTAACATTACCGTCCGGATCGATGTATGTGATTCATAAATTACAAATACTTAGTGTGGTAGACATATTCTAGATGGGAATGATCAGTATGGGTGTAGTAAAGTAATAGGCTATACAGTCCAAATTGTTTGTTAAAATCACCGACATGCGATGTAATGTTACTAAAGTACATTATCAACATGCATTACAAATCCTTTCCGGACAGGGCTACTGTATGTTCATTCCAGATAGGATCTGGTCCTGAAGTCAAAATGACCAATCACCAGACCTCTCCTAGTAATACTAATGCCGTCCGGAGAGGAGGAAATCTGGGACAGCACCAGCTAGGGCACTCAGTGATTCCAATTAAGCAATTTTGTTGCTAGATTTAGCAACTTTTCAGACTACCCAGACAACTTTTCAACAAATTTAGCTACTGTTAAAATGTATTAGGAAACTTTAAACAACTTTTGAATAGTGACTCAAACGTAGTTACCTTGCCATGATGTAACTCCAAATATTGGCGAGATATCTTCAATAGTTGCCCCGTAGAGTACAACTTGATCATCCAAAATCTTGTTAATTTCACTCCACATACATTGCGCGGTGAAACAGATTTCACACTTTTAGCATACAAATGAATGTGAACAAAGTGGATTCTGCCATATTAAATAACAAAAAAAAGTAAGAAAAAAGTACCTTTACTAATCATTGTAAACACACGGAAAAAAAGCTGAACCAGGTTTCATTATTTCATACATTGGCAGAAACTGCTTGGTCTGCGTTCATGTGTGTGCTAAAAGTGTGACTTTGAGACCTGTTTCGCTGTTCAATGTATGTGTATGGGGAGAGAAATCAACAAGATTTTGGATGATCAAGTTTTAATCTACAGAGCAACTATTGAATATACCTTGCCAATATTTGGAGTTACATCACGGCCCAAACCTCTACCAAACTTTAATGATGATTTAACATCTATAATCCAGCTCCCCACTGCAACGTTTCACGATAACTGGGACACATATTTTTGGTATTGGTCATTTTGTTAAAGGCCATAACCATTGGTAAGTCAATTGGTTAACAATGATGGTTGTTTTTCCGATCAGTTGGTTTAAAGTAGGTTGATCTATCTATATGAATGCTACAGTATGTTTAGTGTGATGAGTTTAAAATTCTTGAATACTTTTTTCCCCCGACATGATGGAAAATCCATCTTGGTGTATTTTTCTATAAATGTTTTGATCACAAAATCCAAATTCCTTAAATAACTGTACTAATTAATCTCTCAGGAAAAACATAATAGAAAGGGTTAACATTTTTACCCACGCAGAATCCTCTTCATTCATATCAGGACCGTACCAGAAAGCTTTTTGGAACACTTAATTTCTGTGTACCATTAAGACAGAGGAATGTTTGGAGAAAGATTACATAAAACGACTGAAAATATTATGCTTTACACTGTTAATAGTGTATGAAAAGATGTTTGTGTAAAATACGGGATGGTGGAGGAGACATGAGAGGGAAAGTGAAGTGGCATGAGGAGGAAAGGAGTGGAGAAAGACGACAGGGAAAGCAGAAAAAGATCAATACTAGTCGGGAAATAAGGTAGAAAAGGTTATTTACTTGACATTGATCCGTTGTAGCGGCAGCAGAGCTTGCCCTGTTTCTCTTTTGTTAACCTTTAAGCCTGAGTATACTCACAAATGACGGGGGAGTCAACTAACAGGTGTAAATTATGGATCGAAGGAGGTCGCAGTACCTCTGTCACAGCCTGGTGCCTATGTAGTTACAGCCATAAATAAATTTAAACATCAATAGGGATAACAAGGACACATTTACAATGCACACAGGATTGAGTTTCATTCTGGGTTTGTCTATTGTCTAGAGCAGGATTTAATACTGCTAAGACAATGATTCAGTTGACTTGGACAAGCTTCTTTCCACAAAGGATCAGTTGTGACACAGAACATCTATTTTACTAATTGTGCTTCCTACCAAGGAGCAGTGATGTATGTATCCTGTGAGTCCTATATGGTTAGGGCCTGGGCAGAAGGCAGTCTTCTTGGGACTGTTAACAGCAAAGCAGGTAACAAGACTGATTTAAGTTGTTATTGATGGTGGCTTTTGGTGATTCCTGATTCCCACTATGACATAAGACATGAAGTGGCTGTGGGGTAGTATTTATTTCATGCAAAATAAATGCACATGTTACATTTAGCAGACACTTTTATCCAAAGCGATTTACATATCATCGGCAGAGGCAGCCATGCAAGGCGCCAACCTGCTCAATGGGAGCAATTTGGGGTTAGGTGTCTTGCTCAGGGACACTACGACAGATTTTGTTTCCCGGGAGGAGCTGGACTCGAACCTTCAAACTTGCGGTTGCTGGGCGGGAACTCTGCCTCCTGAGCTACTGCCTAAGCTACTTGCCTAATACACATGCCTTGTGTATTGTTTAATGGGAGGCTTGATCGAGGGCAGTATCATGGGTAAAATAGCCAAGAGACACCCTTTTTTTAAATGACTCAAATGAATCAGTCGCAACCTAAATGTGGAAATGACCTTTTAATGGACACTGAACAATCAAAGGTTACTACAGGCAAATTGTGATAAACATGATATTTGGTAAAAACAAAGAAGGAAAAAGGGCATACAGGATCCTGTAGACAGCAGGGTCATCCAGTGCTCTTGGTGTGCCGCCCATCAGCATTGCTTGGCCAAGGCCCAGTAATCACTTCTAGACATCCATCATGTCTCTTTTTTAGTCCATGAAGATGGCACAGACCTGATGCACTGAATGAGGAACTATTTGTTCTTCCATATGCCAGTACTTGTAATCGGTTTCTTTGGATCCTGCCAAATTTTGCCCTTTGCCAACAAAGGGCCACATGTTTCCACAAAGGGAAGTCTGGCAAGTGGTCTGCCGATGATTTTGTATTGTGGGCTTCATTAAATCTTGGTACCAGACAAGTCAAGAAGGGGAATTTAAACATATTACTGATTTTGTTCTTTTTGTTCTTCTTCTTTTTGTCTTTGTTTCTTTCCTTCTACCGACCTGCCTACCTATCCACCTACCTTAGGGCATGTTGTGTCTGAATGCTGACACCAATAACCTCACATGTCCTTCTACTTGTACTTCTAAGGCATTGTAATATAAAGATGTGGGATTTTTTCATTGGCCACACTAATACACAAAGCCAGTTTCAGTCAGTTGGAAGGGCTGCTAAATAAACATGCATTGCTTGCTCTGGTTCACAACCTTTCCACAAGGCACAACCATGTGCTGTAATGGAAACATTCGATGTTCTGCTAAAGGATGTTTTTATTATTTTTCTCACAATCCTGACTTTAATTTAGTTTTAAAAAACAACAACAACCGAATGACATGCATACAGAAGAAAAAAAAGGTAAGTCAAATACTTATGTTAAACTATGAATACTTGAGTTAATACATGCCGTGCCTTCTCATGAGGGTCATGCGACCCTAGTTTGAGAAAGGGATTCCAAAAAAATGTTTTAATGTGGGTGTAAGTGGAGGCACTTTCAGAAATCAGTCCATTGTGTATTCTGGTGATTCATTTTCAGAGAGGAAGTAGACCCATGGGGTGAGGTGACCCTAAAGAGCCAGGAAATTTGTTTTTTTTCCTCCTGAACTTGGCTATATCTCACTTTCTAGAGGTGCCTGTCCCACTCACTCACTCTCAAGGACCAAGCCAATCTCCCTTTGTAAATAGAACTATGTTTTATAATTCCCTCTCTCTCTCAGATGACCGTATCAATAATGCAGAGGAACCGCATCTGTCCAGAGCCATGAGATTATTTCTCTGATTTGGGCTGACAGTTATGGTAATAGTTTGGCAAACAATCTACTCTAGCAACAATGACCACAGATTACAGCTGTTTTCAGATCAAAGAGACTGCAGAGAGGCCCATGATTGATTGCTCACCAAGAGACAGAGTCAGGCAGTTCAGACCCCCATATCTCACTTTTGCCTCTCTACTCTGCTAATGGAATAATTCCTTTATGTCTAATCTTTCTGGGAATTTTGTTATATTTAAGGTACCGGGAGACTTATTGAAGTTCTTAACGATTATAAGAACTCAAGTGTACTTTTGTGAAGCACTAGAACACCAATATGTGATATACAGGTAAGTTGTCGAAAAATGTATAGAACAAAAAGTAGTCATTTAATAAATAAATGTCATACTACAACATTACCAACAAACCCATCGAAGATAGGGCACCACAATGATACTTTTTTTTTGTGTTCAACTTCAAAACTAAAACTGCACATTACGTTTTTTATCATTTAATGCTCTGAAAACGGTGCTATGCAGGTTACAATGGGTCCAAGACCTATGAGAGGCACGAGCAATAATACCCATTCTGTTATTTAAAAAAGACCACAGTCTGCAGTCACATCACAGTGGTTTTAAAGACTGAAATGTGTATGGTGGACCATATAGTCAGACTAATAATTAGAATCCTTAGCGAGGGGTTCTGGATGTCTTTCCCAACAAACATGCTAGCCATTTGAAACCAAATTTGTGCAATTTTACAATAGATTTGCATCATTTATGTACCTCTGAAACAACCAAAAAGACTATCTGCAATTCCACTGATCACAACACCCCAGTTATGATGTTAAAATCAGAAGTGGCGATTTGATAGGAAGGCCGCCGCATGTCTATATTTGCAGAAACAACAGTACTGTTTATAAATGAACACAAACAGAGGAATCTTTTAGAAGGTATTTTATTATAACTTACTGCACCAATGTATTGCTCCAGTTGGTTACAATCGCTTACAAGCAAGAACACTGAAACCATTGTCTACTGTAAATGCTGTACTTCAATTTGATATCAGTGATATAATCTCCCAGTAGGCCTAGCCTATATGATTAAACCTGTATTTGTATTACAGAAAGATATCAGTACATGATGAAATCACAGATTAAGTCTTGGTTATTTTCCCCACTGCGATGTGCCCACGATGCTGTCATCAAGGCATTGAGGGCATCAAGAAGAAAATTAAATCAGGGGTGACACTTCCTCTAGGTCTGTGTGCTGTCAGACTTTATCACGGTTTACAGCACCTGACAAAATCATTGTCTACAACTCATGTACAAGTTGTGAAGTGAAAGTTGTATTGTGAAAAGTTGATCTAAACTATGAATCACACATTAGCTACACATGTTCATAGAACTCCCTCAATCCTTTCTCTATCTCTCTATACTCAAAACTACGCATTTCGTCATCTTTATTCATTTATAGTTTGTTTTAGTTTATTTATGGGATGTATACTATTACTATATAATATATATCAAATTTTTGTCTCAATTCACAACCCTTTTTGACATGGAATATGGCCGGTCGGTATTTGCACTTATACATGTGTTTTCAAATCAATTTGAGCTAAATGTTTGCAAAATCACGAATGCACCGTGGGACTGTACACAATATGTACTTGTCATCGTTTTGGAAAATGTTGACTGAACTGTTCAATCACTGGAATAACATATATGAATTCTGTTTTAGGGAGGATTTTCTTTTTAAGGTGGTGAGTGCCTGATGACATGACAGACCAAATGCTAAGCTAAAGCTGATTGCATTGTCTACAATAGATTGTGTTTCGGTGCTCAGTGGATGGCTTTCACACGTCTTCAGCTCTGGCATGTAAATTGCACAGACCATTAATGTGACACGTCATGGCAAAACGTATCATGAACTGTGTCACAATGTCTGTGCCTACACTCTCAGACCTCAAGACTGCACACAGTCTTCGCTTGTTGCACATCACTGTTTGCTAGTGGGAAGTGTTTGTTTCCCAATACCTTCGTAGATATCCAAGAAAGAAGCTCATGATTTATTAATGACACAAAAGCTGTAACACCAATTGGCTAATATACATTTGCATATTTATTAAAAGGGAGACATTTGTGATTAATGGCATCAAGCCATGTCACATGTAAATGAAGAGAGGAATCATAGTGGATCCCTGATCATGTGGATCCCTGATCATAACTGTACTCTTCTATTCCTCAAACAGTATTCTGTACCTAGATGCCTATACATTAGTGATTTTATACAAGGTTTGGACAAACGTAGCATGATGCAATGTTACAGTTACGGTATATTGGTTAGGGTAGAAATATGATGCAGTGTAACCCTATATTTCCAGCAATATGGGCATCACGCTTCATGATACTGTATTACCTGAGATTGACTATGGCTGTATCAACACAGTAATTACAAGGTAGTAGACTGAACTGGACTGTAAAATGCCCGCTAGAAATACTGGCTTGTCTACCCTTGATTCAAATGTAACCTATAAAAAAGGGAAAAATAAAAAAAGTCTTGACGACAAGGACATTGTCAGATAAGTGGAGAAGGGCAGTCAGAGAGCTATTTAGAGTGACGGTAAATG